>PVLC010022303.1:0-26905 GCA_004027655.1 Graphiurus murinus | reverse complement strand
TCTCTCTCTCTCTCTCTCTCTCTCTCTCTCTCTCTCTCTCTCTCTCTCTCTCTCTCTCTCTCTCTCTCTCTCTCTCTCTCTCTCTCTCTCTCTCTCTCTCTCTCTCTCTCTCTCTCTCTCTCTCTCTTGTACTAGGGATTGTGTGTGTGTGTGTATGTGTGGTACTGTGGATGGAACCCAGGGGCCTTCTACCTCCAGGGGCCTCTACCTTTATTTTGAAACAGGGTCCTGCTAACTTGCTGAGAGCCTGGATAAATTGCTAAGGCTGGCCTTGAACCTATGATCTTCCGGTCTCAGCCTTCTAAGTACAAGCATGTGCCACCACACCCAGCTGTGGGATTAAACCCAAAGGATTAAACTAGGGATTAAACTGGGGGGGTTCTACCTCCAAGCTACACTCTCACCCCTATTTTATTATTTATGTTGAAGCAGAGTCTTGCTAAATTACCAAGGGACCTCGCTAAATTGACGAGGCTGTCCTCAAACCTGTGATTCTCCTGTCTCAGCCTCCCAAGTACTGGGATTACAGACACGCACCACCATGCCTGGCCCCCATGTTTGTTTGTTGTTTTTGCCTCATAATCCTGGGCTGGGTGCAGGAGAGACTGCCAATCCAGAATCACCAAGGGCACCAATGGATAAATCACTAGCAAGAATCCAAGCTCCCTCCAGGCAAAGCACCAGGAAAAAGGCAACCTACCAAGACATAAAACTTTTATGCAATTCTGTTCTACTGCAGCCAAATACCATAAAGAAATCCAGCCCCAATCCATTCATGCCAGCAAGGACCAAGTGGGAAACCTAGATTTCCTCTCCAGCCAGGGACTTCTCTGGATGCCCCCTAAAACCCCCACCAGGCTGGGGTCTTCATTGCAACCAGGCAGTAGTGAAGCCATGCAACTTTTGGGATATACTTATACTAAAAATTCTTTGTTGTTTTCCAGAGATCTAAATTTTTAACTGGACATCCTGGCTTTGTGTGGGGGGGGGCGTTGGTACTGGGAATTGAACCCAGAGGCATTCTACCCCCAAACTACACCCCCCTATTTTTTATTTTTTTATTTTGAAACAGGGTCTTGCTAGGTTGCTGGGAGTCTTGCTAAGTTGCTGAGACTTGTGATCCTCCCGTCTCAGCCTCCCAAGTACTGGGATTACAGGCATGTGCCACCACACCCGATTTTATACTGGCTTTTTATTGGGCTACCCTAATTTTGAGTGAATCTTGATCTTCTGGCGAAAGACTGACAAACCATCAGAGTTGTCAGGGTGAACACCAGTGGCCACCACCTCAATCCCAGGCAAGGAAATGGGAGAGAGTTCTAGAGGCTGAGCTGAGTGGGTAGTTCATGGATAGGTGCTACTTTGACAACTGCTTTCTTTCTTTTTTTCTCTCTCTTCTTTTGTGGTACTGGGGATTGAACCCGGAGGCATTCTACCTCCAAGCTACACCCCCAGCCCTTTTTATTTTTTTGCTTTGAAACAGGATTTTGCTAGGTTGCTGAGAGTCTTGCTACGTTGCTGAGGCTAGCCTTGAATTTACAAACCTCCTGTCTCAACCTCCCAAGTACTGGTATTATGGGCATGCACCACCAAGCCTGGCGACAACTACTTTCTTAAATCCCGCGTAGCTGCTCATTTTCCTCCCAATTGCTCATTTCTCCTAAAAATCAATCACAGGAAGAAAAACAAGCAGTTGAACTCATGTGTTTTCTTCAAGTAAAGTGAGTTGATTATCTATGAGGTAGATTTCCCTGGCAGTATTATTGTGTGGATTAAATAAGATAATGTAAACGAAAGCCCTTAGCATTCTGGATTTACTCAATAAATGTTACATTCCTTCTTTCCTTAAACATCAAGGAAAACTTTTTGGACATCCTTGGCCTGGCTGTGGCTCAGAGTTCAAATCCCCCTGACCCTCCGAAGCTTGAATGTCATTGTTATTTCAGTAACCAACGCTTTTATTGAACAAAATAAGCCACAGTTAACAAAAATCCAGGCAGTACAAGATGGTATGCGATGGAAAGGAAGTCTCTCTCTGCTATCCCAGGCCACAGTCCTCCACTTCCTTTCCCTAGAGGCAACCACTGTTAGCAATTTATTCTACCAGAGGAGGTCTATGCATATGTATGACTATATATAACCTTCTTTTTTCCCACCCATGTGAACAGACTAGGCATGCCGTGCTGTGCCTTCACACGCTATTTTTGGCATCTGATTGCCTGGCTGCGGCGGGACCCAGGCGGTCGGTCCTGAGGGTCCTTATGAAAAACAGCCCTTTGAAACTTGTTGCTACCGCTATTGTAAGGATGTCGTCAAGGATGTTGTTCATTGTATCCCACAGCATCCTCTCCGAGGACCCAGGGAGGAATTCCTGTCTGATCTTAGTACTGAAAACAGTTGCCCTTTTGAGCAATTAGTTTGTTTTTATCTCCTGGACATTGTGAATTGTGTAACGACAAGGTTTCTCCTTTCCTGTTGGCTGCTAGAAAGCTTAGAGCCAACTTTAGGGCCCACCCTTCATGGCAGCCAAGGTTTTTTGGGTTTTTTTTTTTTTTTTTTTTTTGCATTTGGGATTGAACCCCAGGGCATTATACCTCCCCGTAATTCCTCAGCCCTTTTTACTTTTAAATTTTGAAACAGCATCTTCCTAAGTTGCTGAGGGTTTGCTGAGGCTAGCCTCTAACTTGTGATTCTTCTGTCTCAGCCTCCCAAGCACTAGGATTACAGGTGTGTGTGCCACCGTGCCTTCTGGTGGCCGAGGTTTATATGATATGCATTTATAGCCTTACGCTTGGCTGCATATTACACCCATGTCTCTCGTTTTTCCATCTTTGGTTTATGCCATCTTGAGATATTTCGTTTGTAAGGCCCCCTGAAATCCTTGCCAAGAGAAAGCAAAGTTGGAATGATGACATAACTGCTTGACTCTATCTCCACCCTACTCCTCTGTTCACCTCTATCATATCCTTCCAGAAGCTTCCCTATGCTCCCCTCTGACCTGCTTGCAATTACTCTTCCTTCCAACCTTTTATCTCAGCCAACCCTTACTGCTTTGGGGCCTTGATGGGGCCTCTGTTGCTTAGAACTGTCCCCTACCCCTGTCCTTACCCCCATATACAGTGTGTGCCACCTTTACATGTTTGCTTGTTTATTCTAGGAGTGCAGACACAGGTGCTGGGCTATGCATTAGGACCATTTCCCATTCACCTAAAGTTTCAGCTGACAGCCAGGTCCACACTGGATGAGGCAGTAGTGTGTGCTGCAAGAACAGAGCCTTCAGAAGATTATGCTACCTTTCTAGGCCAAGCTGGGCCAAGTTTCAGGGGACACTGGTGAGTCAATGACATATTCCCTAGAGGAGATGAATTCATGCAAAGGGAGCTTCATACTGGGGAAGTCATCCTTGTTTCCAAGGTGAAGGGCTGAGATTCAGAAGGGCCAGGAAGGTCTGTGAAAAAGACCATGAGGATGCTACAGAAAAATTAGGAGAAGCAGGTGTGGTGGCACAGGCCTGTGATCATAGCTACTCCAGAGCCCAAAGCAGGAGAATCATAAGATTGAGACCAGCCTGTGCAACTTAGCAAAACCCTGTCTCAAAAAAAAAAAAAAAAAAGATCTGGGGATGTAACTCAGTGGTATAGCACCCCTGGGTTCAATACCCAATACTGCACACATAAAAGAAAAAAATTAGGAGTCATGAATTCTGTCTATTAGATGTACCACTGAGTGGTCAGGCAAGTCCTGTCAGCTCCTGGGCCCTGGTTCATGTTTTTCTCTCTCCTCTCTCATTTATCCTCTTTCCTCTCTCCTCTCTCTCTCTTTCTTGTCATGTTGACTTTCTCAGGCTGACCTTGCACAATCCTCCCACCTCAGCCTCCCTAGTAGCTGAGATTAAAGGCACGCACTCCCCCACTGGACCCTAGTTTTCTAATCCATAAAGATTAAAGTTAGAAGTTGCTTAAGGGCTCTTCCAGTTTTGACAGTTCAAGATTATCTGTTCCCTACCACTTCTTTCATGGTCTCTATCCCCTGGGCCTGTGACCTACCCCAGGGAAGAGGTGTTTCCCAGCCTCCAGAGTCAGCCCACCTGCAACTCTAAGCAGGTCGGCATCTCTACTCCTGTGGGAGGCTGTGCTCACCACTGTTTGGGAGTGGCATTGGAAATTGAATCCAGGGACACTCTACCTCCAAGCTACACCCCCAGCCCTATTTATTTATATTTTTGTGAAGCTGGAGACTGAACCCAGTAGGGTTTTTATCTCTGAGCCACATCTCCAGCCTTATTTTATTTTTCATTTTGAAACAGAGTCTTGCTAGGCTGCTGAAGATCTTGCTAAATTGCTGAGTCTGGCCTTGAATCTGTGATCCTTCTGTCTCAGCCTCCTGAGTACCTGGAATTATAGGTGTGTGACACCACACCTGGTTTACTGATCTCTAAACACTAGAACATCTCGCCCCCTGCACTCAGGCCTTTGCAGTCTCATGGCTGCAAATCCCAAATTAACAGTACCACTTCTCAGCTCCTCTCTCAACTCTAGACTCATAGTCGAGGCTTATGTGGCATTTCTACTAGGATATCTCACTGAATGTGACCAAAACTAAACTCAAATTCTTGCCAAACCTAACAAAGATGTATGATTACAATGCACCAATTTAATTTTTTTAAAAAAAATCCTGCCAAAATCAGACTTCCCCACTTCAGGGAATGACACTCAACAAACACCCCTAGCAGAAATCTAGAAGTCATCTTCAACATCTTCTTCCCAGTCTTGCACATCCTATCCACTCCAAGTCCCACTAGTTGTCCTTCCAAAATAGGCCTAGCCAGGCATGGTGGCACACGCCTGTAATCTCAGAACTTGGGAGGCTGAGACAGGAGGATTGCAGCTTCAAGGCCAGCCTCAGCAACTTAGGGAGGCCCTTAGCAACTCAGTGAGTCCCTGTTTCCAAATAAAAGATAGGGCTGGGGGGGTATAGTTTGGAAGTATAACGTCCTTGGGTTCAATCCTCAGCACCACATACACACACAAACAAACCCCAGCCCTAATGCAACTGCTTCTCACCCATGCATAGCCACCCTCCTCCGGCTAAGCTGCCATATTCTCCTTCCTCTCCTCCTCATTGATTTATCTGCCTCCACTATTGCCCTCCTAGATCATTTTGCATATAGCAGTCATGTATATGAGATATATCAACCCCCCTTCTCCAAATCCTTTATTTCCTCATTGTTTGGGCACTTGGAGATTGAACTCATGGGCTTTCTACCTCCAAACTATACCCCCAGCCATTTTTTTTCGCGGTACTGGGGAGTGAATTCAGGGGAATTCTACTTCCGAGCTACACCCCCAGCCCTATTTTTTATTCTTTATTTTGAAACCGAGTCTCACTAAGTTGCGGAAGGCCTCACTAAGTAGCTGAGGCTGGCCGTGAATCCGGATCCTCCAGTCTCAGCCTCCCAAAAGCTGGGATTACAAGCGTGTGCCACCATGCCCGACTGACCCCCCAGCCATTTTTAAATTTTGAAAGTGTCTCACTAAGTTGGTGAAGCTGGCCTCAAACCTGCAATCCTCCTGTTTTAGCCTCCCAAGTACTAGGATTATAGGCATGCACCACCATGCTTTGCTCTGGGTAGTGTTTTGTTGTTGTTGTTTTGTTTTTATTTTGGTACTGGGGATGGAACCCAGGGGCATTCTACCTCTGAGCTATACTCCCAGCCTTATTTTATTTTTTATTTTGAAACAGAACTTCATTAAATTGCTGAGGCTGGCCTTGAACCTGTGATCCTTGTGTCTCAGTGTCCCAAGTACTGGGATTACAGGCATGCACCACTATGCCTGGTGTTTTATTTTAAACAGAACTTTTTTTAAAGTTTTAAAAAGAAACTTCAAAAACCAAACAGAACTTTTGCACACAAGTGAAAGTGGGGAAATTCCAGCTGGAGAAGGGTGCAAGTCCTCTGGCCCACTCTACTCAGCATCCCTCTGCCCCTTCCTCCACTCTCACTGCCAGCAGCTCCTGGCGTAGCTCCACAGAGGCTGCTCTGGAACTGCAGTGCTCTGGAAAACTCAGTTGGAAAACCTGCAAGAGAAATTCCAAACTATTACAAAACAAAGAAAGCAACAACATTTTTTTTGTACTAGGAATTGAATCCAGGGACATTCTACCTCCTAACTACACTCCCAGCTCGATTTTTCACTCTTTATTTTGAAACAGTGCCTCACTAAGTTGTGAAGGGCTTCACTAAGTAGCTGAGGCTGGCCACAAACCTGTGATCCTTTTGTCTCAGCCTCCCAAGTCCCAGGATTACAAACATGCGCCACCTTTCCCGGCTAACAATAGTTTTTAAAAGGGTATCTGTACATGCTCTGGGTCCTGCTTCCCTGGCTGGCTCATCTCACCACCCATATCTCGCTCCTCATACTTCAGCTGTAGCCAACCTCTGGTATCACCCTCACTGCCCCCAGCAGTTTCAGCACAGACTTCCTATTCCCTAAGGGAATGTCCTGTCCTCCCACAAACTGCTCTTTCAAGAGTCAATGCAGCTGTGTGTAGTGGCACACACCTATAATCCCAATACTTGGGAGGCTGAGACAAGAGGATCGCAGGTTTGAGGCAAGCCTCAGCAATTTAGCGAGGCTTTTAGCAACTTAGCTAGACCTTGTTTCTAAATAAGAATAAAATAAGGCTGAGGGTGTGGTTCAGAGTTAGAATGCCTCTAGATTCAACTTCCAGTACCAAAAAAAATTCAATGCAGCTGAGTATGGTGGTATACTCCTGTAATCTCAGCACTTGGGAGGCTGAAACAGAAGGATCGCAAGTTCTAGGACAGCCTCAGCAATGTTGTGAGACTCTCAGCAACCTAGCAAGACCCTGTTCCAAATCGAAAAATTAAAAAGGGCTGGGGGTGTAGCTTTGTAGCTTGTAGGTAGAATACCCTAGAGTTCAATCTCTAGTGCTACCAAAAAAAGTCAATGCATCTGGGCACATGCTTGTAATCTCAGGATTTGGAAGACTGAGACAGGAAGATTGCAGGTTCAAGGCCAGCCTCAACAACTTAGGAAGGCCTTCAGCAACTTAATGGGACCCTGTTGAAATAAATAAATAAATAAATAAATAAATAAATAAATAAATAAATAAATGTTGAGGGTATAGCTCAGAGGTAGAATGTCCCTGGGTTCAATTCCCAATATAACAACAACAAAAGAGTCAGCACAAAAGTCACCACACCTCCAGGAAGTCTTCCTTGACTCCTCTAAGAGAATTTGTGTGTGTGTGCTGCAGAGTGTGGGGTGCTGGGAGGACTTCATCAAACTATCTCAGTGTATGCATGGCATTGTGTTATCTTGGCCTCAAGGGCAGACACGTTACTTTGTTTATCTCAGTATACCACAGTGCCTGGTTTGTAACAGGTGCCCAATCAATGTTTGGAGAATAGCCCAGGAGACTGAAGTGATGGTCTTGACCCTATTAATAGACCCTATTAATATGGCGCTTTAACCAAAAGGACAAGCTAGATAGAGCTATCTTTATTGATAAGCATGAAATACACTGAACCTAGTTTCCTTTTTCCCAGCCTGAAAGACATAAACAATACATCCCCTCTGTGGCAGGTTCCTGGGGGGGAAAGAGGTTTCTCCAAGCCAGCTGCTGCTGGCAGCTTTCCTGAGCCGTATTTGGCCCGAGTGGGAGCCCAACAGGATGGCCAGGTTATCAAGCGCACAATGGCTACAATGTGCTGGGCTGCAGGAGCGAGGAGAACAAGCTCTATATTCTCTATATTGTTTACACTAACTTAACAAAGCATTTCACTCAAGTGGATGGTTGCTGGCCCTAGAAGACCATCGAAGCAGGGAAGTGAAATCAGTGGAGAGGAAAGTCCATACATTCAACACCAATCTCCCCTGGAAAGCATGCCGAGGTGGTGCCCACCATCACCCTCACGGTTTTTGTAAGAGGCAATGAGGGGGAGAAGGATCACTTAGGAATAACAGCTCCCATTTAAAAAAATATTTATTATTATTTGATTCTGGTGATTGAATCCAGGGGCATCTTACCTCAGAGTTACACCCCCAGTCCTATTTTGTTTTTTATATGGAAACAGGGTCTTACTAGGTTGCTGAGGGTCTTGCTAAATTCCTGAGGCTGGCCTCAAGCCTGCAATTCTCCTGTCTCAGCCTCCCAAGTACTGGGATTACTGATGTGGGTCACCATGCTTAGCTTTTTTTTTTTTTAACATGGTACTTCGAATTGAACTCAGGGCCTGGGGCATGCTAAACAAGCGCTATACCCCTGAATGACACCCTGAGCCCTTTTTATTTTTATTTTACTTTTATAATTTCTATTGGTGCATTGTAATTGTACATGATAGTGAGATTTGTAACAATACATTCATATGTATATATAACATTATTTGGTCTGCTTCCTTGCCCATAATTCCCCTTTCCCTATCTATTTATTTATTTATTTATTTGTGGTACTGGGGATTGAACCCAAAGGCTACCTCCAAGCTACACCGGTCTGAGCCTCCCAAATGCTGGGATTACAAGCGTGTGCCACCATGCCTGGCTTTCTTCCCATATACTTTAAATCATCTCTAGGTTACTTATAATACTGAACACAATGTAAATAGGCATTACACTGTATTGTTTAGGAAATGATACAAGAAAAACGTCTATACATGTTAAGTGTACATGCATTTTTTCCAGATATTGGCTATTTAATGCCACTGCATTTTACACTTAAAATGTTTATTAAAAAAAACACCATGAGCCGGGCGTGGTGGCGCACGCTTGTAATCCCAGCATTCGGGAGGCTGAGACCGGAGGATCCGGGTTCGCAGCCAGCCTCAGCTACCTAGTGAGGCACTCCGCA
This sequence comes from Graphiurus murinus, assembly GCA_004027655.1. Classification (NCBI taxonomy): domain Eukaryota; kingdom Metazoa; phylum Chordata; class Mammalia; order Rodentia; family Gliridae; genus Graphiurus; species Graphiurus murinus. The sequence goes on along the minus strand of PVLC010022303.1, from coordinate 18,034 downwards.
ACTTAGTGAGACTCGGTTTCAAAATAAAGAATAAAAAATAGGGCTGGGGGTGTAGCTCGGAAGTAGAATGCCCCTGAGTTCAATCCCCAGTACCGCAAAAACAAAACAAAACAAAAAAACACCATGAAGAACTGGGCATGGTGGCGCTCGCTTGTAATTCCAGCATTTGGGAGGCTGAGACTGGAGGATCCAGGTTCGCGGCCAGCCTCAGCTACCTAGTGAGGCCCTCTGCAACTTAGTGAGACCCGGTTTCAAAATAAGGAATAAAAAATAGGGCTGAGGGTATAGCTCTGAGGTAGAATGCCCCTGAGTTCAATCCCCAGTATCAAAAAACAAACAAACAAACAAAAAAAAAAACACGAAGGCAAAAACAAACAAAATAACCCAAGTGGCTGGTTCACTGAACTTGTAGCCCACAAAGAATGGTGGTGGTGGTTCTTTTTTTTTTGTACTGGGAATTGAACTCAGAGGCATTCTACCTCTGAGCTACAACCACCAGCCCTTTTCATTTGGAAACAAGGTCTCATTAAGTTGCTGAGGGTCCCACTAAGTTTTTGGGGCCGGCCTTGAACCGTCGATCTTTCGGTCTCAGCAGCCCAAGTACTGGCATTGCAGGCGTATGTTCCACCACACTCAGCTCTTGGTGGTGGGTTTTGAAGTCCAGAGTCTTAGAAGGCAGAAATGGGTCGCTTGGGCAGGAACGGCAATGTGTAAGAATTGCCTGAAGAGGGCGCAAGAGAACTCTGGGACAGTGAATTTCCTTACTCCCCCTTTTCCCCCTCTCTTCAAGTAACCCCTCCTCCGCCTGTGCGCATGCGCCAACACTCATCCCTACCCCAGTCCAGCACAGACCTGGACCGCCAGCCCGGCCGAAGCAGCTGGGTGTGGCCTGACTCCCAGGAACTCCTGGGGAATCCTTGTAACTGAGCAAAGGTTGCTTCTGCATCTCCCAGCTTCTACAGGGGGCACCTCCTCCAATCTGAGATCCAGATCAGTGTGTTCTCCAGCGAAGGCTAATAAAAGAGGAACTCTCCTGTCCTCGGGAGTTGTCTTGGGGAAAAAGAAGGCAGTCCAAGTGCAGTGGAAAGGTGGACTCTGGTGTGGCCAACTTTAGTTCAGATTCTGATTTTCAGAGCTGCGGATGTATCTCAGTGGTAGAGCACTTGTCTAGTATGTGTAAGGCCCTGGGTTCCATCCCCAGCACTGAAAAAAAATCTTCTATTCTCCCTGCTTTGCAGTGTATGACCTTGGGCTCTCTGTGCCTCGGTTTCTTTGTCTGTAAAATGGATTAATAGTACAGGGGCCCATCTCAAAATCCTGATGAGGAGTCAAATGAGATATGTCAAGTGCTTAGCATGGTGTGAAATGACTGTCACCAAGGATTACCTTGCAAAATGGCCAAGTGGCTGTGATGATCCAAGGTTGAAAGCACCCCGGACCACATGGGTGCTCAGTCGGTGGTAGCTAATAATGATGCAGATAACAATCAAAACACAGAGGCCCGGGAACTTAGCAGAGTAAAGACCAGAGGAATGTAGAGAACTACAGGGCTGGCAGAGAAAGAAAAGCCAAGTTTGGGGGTCCCTGGGGAAGATAATAAGGGCTTGATGTTTCCTGGATGCCATGGCTCTGTGGCTTGGCCCATTCAAGACGGCTCGGGAAGGGAGGGAGACACAGCGGTGCAAGCCATTGACACGCCTGACCTTCCGTGCGTGGGCCGCGTGGGCGCTTTCACAGGAGGGGGAGTGGCGGCCCCACCTCGGAGTCTCCCGGGGCCAGCTGTACAGTAACAGGTTCTGTTTCAGTTCCTCCCTCTCTGGTGTCTAAGCTTGTTTTTGTGGCTAGAGAGGAAAGGCATGGGCGGGGCCCTGCTGCACAGCACCAGGAACCACAAACCGGCCCCCGGACTCAGGGTACAGAATGTACCCAGACTGCAAACCACACCCTTGTGGCTTGGGGAGGCCCTGGGGCGGGCTGGGGAACTGTCACACTACATTGTTTGTAAGCCCTGTGCCTAGCAACCGGCCTGGGATTCCGCTGGTGGCGCTGGCGCTCAGACAGTGGGACGTCCCTAGGAGCTGGGACTGAGTTGAAGGACCTCCTGCCAGAGTCCTCCAAGACCATAGATCCCTCTGATACCCCCTGGGAAGAGATCAACTCTGGAGGTGGCCTGGGAGAGCTTGTAGCCTAAGGCCACCATGAAGGGACACTCCCAGGTATAGCCAGACTGGTCTCTACCCCCAATTTAGAGGAACAGATTCTGCCTTCCTCTGCCTGTCCCCCCTCCCCAGGAGTCTAGGGTTTCCAGAGCAGTGAAAGAGGGCCACAGATGGGACTTTGGGGGAAGGCGGAGACAGTTTCCTCACAATCTGAGGGGCTCAAATCCACAGCAGGTAGAAGAACATCCAGTTGGCCAGGTCACAGGAAGAAGGTGCCATGAAACCAGAATGGAATTCAGTGGGGACACCATGCAAAGGGTTCGTTAGTGACATAACCTAACAACACAATTTGGCTCAACACAAATAAACAAGAAAAACACCAAATATGAATCGGACTCAAAATAGACTACAGCTCATTTATCTGGACCACATTTTCCAAACCAAAGATCAGGGTATGTATTTGAGGAGTGTACTTGTGGGAAACAAGCCTGCGAGTTTGAAACTGAGCCTCTCTACAGTAAATGTGGGTCCTAGGTTTGCTGAGACCATGCTCTGTGAATGGCTAGTTCTAAGGCCTATAGCTCAGTGGTTGGTCACTTACCTAGCATGTGTGAGACCTTGGATTCTATTCCCAGCCCTGCAATAATACTGAAATAACAATAATTATCATACAGTGTGATTTACATAAAAGTCTAGTCTTCATCTGAGAGCTATGTCCAGAATCTGGGGAAAAGAGAGAATGTTCAGCCAGGCACAGTGGTACATGCCTGTAATCCCAGTATTTGGGAGCCGAAGACAGGAGGAACCCAAGTTTGAGGCCAACCTTAGCAACTTAGTGAGGCCTTCAGCAACTTAGAGAGACCTTGCTTCCAAATAAAAAATAAAATAGGGCTGGGGGTGTAGCTCAGAGGTAAAATGTCCCAGAGTTTAATTGAGTGAGAGAGAGAGAGAGATTAATTGATTGATTTCAGAAAAGGGAGAAAGATAAAAATACAGGGCCTCTGGGCAACGATTGGTAAAGAAGAGGCAGGTAAAGTGGGGTGAGGCAGAAAGAGCTCAGGCTTTGACACTTAGTGACTGTGCAATGTCAAGAAAGTTACTTAACCTCTCTGACCTCTAGTTTCCTGGTCTTTAAAACTGGGCTGATAATAATATCCAACTTGTAGGCTATTGTGAAGATTGAAATGATTAAAAAAAAAACATGTTACAGGGTGATAATCTCTCGTCGGAAATAAATTGTTACAGGCGGTTATCTCTCCCTTGATTCTTGCTTGTTCAGAGAGAAATGTTTCAAACCAAAAGAATAAATGGGGGAGCATAAAAGGTTTGTTTAGGGAAGCAGGGATACGGTTTAAGAGAGGGCTATGATAAAGGGATCACTTCTGGAGGAGTATACAAAAGGACCACTTCCTGGGGGTGGAAAACAGCTTAGAACAAAGAGATACATTCTAGAGAAAGGGTGTGGAATGGGCTGCTTTCCAGAGTGGAAAGTGGCAGGGAGTCTTCCATGTGGTCAGCTTTATTCATTTTGGAAATCTTTCTCCCTCATGTATATACATTTGGGGCAGTCACTCTTTGAGCCACAGCTTAACATGTCTGCACTGTTATAGCATGTTGGAAACTTTTCCCTGTGGTGCCTAGGTGAAATCCTGCAGGGGGTTGCACATAAACTTAAGTTTAGCATCTTTATATCCCTACAGTTCTCAAACTGCAGCTAGACAGGGAGTCCATTCATAAGGGCTTGCTTAACTTTCCCTAAGGTGCATCCCAGTTTTCCCTAACCTGCTCATTTCTATCTAGCTACATGACAAAGCACTAAGCAGCTAGTAGGTCCTCTGTAAACAAATGGCTATCTGGAGAAGGGAAGAATAAGATGTAAGAGGATTTTATGAGGGGCTTCTAAGCAATTGTTTCTTTACATTTGCAAAAGCTGGAATAAAGAGAAGTACACTATGGTTAGAGTAGGAAGGATTTGGGAAGGCAAGGGGAAGAACTTGGTGAACACCAGAAGTTGCACATGGGCATCTCACAGGCTGAATCCAGACTGTAAGGAAGTTTTGTTTGGCTCAAACTGTGTTTCTCGGAAATTCCAACTAGTTGCCAACCTTCTAAAAAGTGGGATATTTCACGTAAAAATTCAGATTTTTAGCTTCTCTCTCTATATATATATATCTATATCTATATCTATCTATCTATCTATCTATCTATCTATCTATCTATCTATATATATATTGTGTGTGTGTGTGTGGTACTGAGGATTGAACCCAGGGACATTCTACCTCTGAGCTATACTCCTGGCCCTTTTTTTTTTAAATTTTGAAACAGGGTCTTGCTAAGTTCATGAGAGTGTCACTAGTTGCTGAAGCTGGCTGTCAACCTTCAATCCTCCTGTCTCAGCTTCCCAAGTACTGGAATTACAGGTGTGTGCCTCTACACCCAGCTTTGGCTTCTCTTAAAGAAGCTGAAAATCTAGCAACTCTAGACCCTCATGCTCCCATGACAATGATTGGGGACCAAGAGCAAGATGGTCTCTCCTGCTGGCATTGCTCAACAGTAATGTGTGTGAATGCTAGTATCCAGAATCAGCAAATCCATAGTGCAGAAAATGTCATAGTGGTTGCCCAAGGTTGAGGTGAAAAGGGAAATAGGGAGTGACTGTACAGGTTTCCTTTCTGGAGTGAGGAAAATGGAACACCAGGTAGAGGTGGTGGTTTGCACAGATAGCAAATATACTAAAAACCACTGAGTTGCACACCTTTTTGTGATACTGGGGATCAAACCCAGGGGCATTTTACCTCTGAGCTATACCCCCAGCCCTATTTTATTCTTTATTTTGAAACAGGGTCTCACTAAGTTGATGAGGCTGGAAGTGAACCTTCGATCCTCCTGTCTCAGCCTTCCAAGTACTGGGGTTACAAGCGTGCACCACCACAACCGGCTAAATTGTACACTTTAAAGGGTGAATTTTATGGTATGTGAATTATATCTTAATAGGGCTGTTTTTAATAAATGCAAAAAAAAAGAAAGAAAGAAAAAGAAATGCAAATGCTGATTCAGCAGGTCTAAGCTGTAGTGGTGATCCTCTTTCTCATTCTCTGTTCTGGGGATGGAATCTAGAGCCCAGCACATGTCATATCTGATCCTGCCTTTACTTTTTGAGTTGCTGGAAATCCCAGGGCCCAACACATGTAAGATCCTGCATTTCTGACAAGTTTCCAATTATGTTCCTCAGGGTTGGTCTGCCTCTGGGAACCTGCTCTGTGCAGCAGCAGGCTCTGATACGCTGGATTTATTTCCCCTTTTGTATTGGAACCACCTGGGAGAATTAAAAAAAAAAAAAAAACAACCTACTCTGCATCGAGGTTCCCCCCCCCCCCGCCCCAGGGATTCTTTCTCCTTTTGTGGTGCTAGGGATTCTGCCCTATGGTATCCCCTGAGACCTAAGCATCAAGCTCTAGAAGCTCCCCTAGGTAATTCTAATTTGCAGTAAAGTTTGTGAAAGATGACTTTTTTTCCTCCTGGCACTGGGCATTTAACCCAGGGGAGTTCTACCTCTGGGCTATACCCCTGGCCCTATTTTATTTTTTATTTTCAAACAGGGTCTCGCTTAGTTGCTGAGGCTGGCGTCCAGCCTGTGATCCTCCTCCTGCCTCAGCCTTCCTACTACTGGGAATACAGGCGTGTGCCACCGGGCACCACCGGCTCAAAACCACGGACTTTCAACCTGGCCACTTTCTCCTTTCCCCTTACCTGCCGGGATGGCCCCAAGCACCTGGCTCCAAACCCTTAAGCATGGCTTCCGAGGCGACCTGTGCCCCGCCTCCCCACGGCACCCAGCCGCTGCCTCCCGCCGCTCTAGTTCTGCCCAGACTCTTTCTCTCTAGTTGCCCCAAGTCCCTGGTCAGTGGGGCTTGTTTTGTTTTCTTGGGCAGCGTCGAGTGAGGCCATGTGTCAGAGGCATTTGGAAAAATCTAAAAAACTCCAGTCCTCCCCAGTGCTTCTTGTTCCCACTACAGTCACCCGGAACTCCAGGAGCCCCGCCCGCTGGCCCGCGCGCGTGGCGACCGCGTGGAGGCCCACATGGCTCTGCTTCCCCAGCCGCCGGCCGCGTGGGGACACATGTGCAGCCGGTCACAGGGCGGGGGGCGGGGAGCAGGAGGCGAGAGATGCGGATCTGCACGAGCTTGGCTGTTGCCTCAGAACCAACCGCAGTGACTTTTTGGGTGGGACCCGGAGGACAGGGGGAGGGGAAGACAGTGGGCGGGGGCGAGGGAGGAGATCTCGCACCGAGGCCGCCTGGGTAATTTGTCATTGCGTGTGAGCGTCTTAGAGCTGCAGCCCTGACCCAGGTCCAGGCATGGGCAAGTCACTCCGGGGGAAAAGGAGGTTAGAACCACAAAAAGACAGAACATTTCGTTCTGAGTAGGAGGACATGGCTGGGCCAGACCAGTGGAAAGGTCTCCCAGCCAGCTTTGCTTTGAAGGGCCTGGTACTGTGGCTCAGATGTCTGAAGAAGAACATCTCTATTTTTTTCCCCCTCTGCAGTCGGCTTGAATGTAGCTATTTGTGTCCTCTTTTTCTCAAGAGCTTGTTTGTGTCTTTTCCTAGAGATGGGAAAGGAGTTAATGAGATTCTACCTAGAAGGTGTAGTGAAAGCTGGGAAAGGAAGCTCATGTTAAATCAAGGGCTTGATGGCTGAGCCATTCTAATTGATTCAGCACCGGGCCACATTGTCACCACTCTGGTTCCCGGAGATGTGGTGTAAAGTTTGGAGAGCAAACAGATGTCTCCACTGCAGGGCTGCTTCTCTTTTCAAGACTAGCTTTGTCCCCTGGGTTTTCAGTGTGTGGTGTGAATTGGGGCACATGGGTGCCTGTAAGAGGGCAATGGGGGGTGGGGTGGCAGCAGAGGGCTGGACTGAGGGGGCTACTGGAGGGCCATGTGGGAGGTGATCTTCTGAGTTCTTTGAGCTTCTTGTTCCTTCACCTAAAAGGTCAGAGAGCCTGCTGGGGAGGGAGCTGTGGCCCTGGAGGGAGCACATATTTGGAGATGGTGTTTGGAAATTCTCAGTACCTCCCCAGCTGCCCTTCATATGGAAAAAGTGCTGACAGGACAGGACATACTGTGTTTGTGTTTGTGTGTGTGTGTGTGTGTGTGTGTGTGTGTGTGTGTCTGTCTGTCTGTCTGTCTGTCTTAACCCAGGGGAATTCTACCTCCCAGCTACACCACCAGCCCTTTTATTTTTTTTATTTTGAAACAGGGTCTCCCTAAATTTCTGAGACTGGTCTCGATCCTGCCATCCTCCTGTCTCAGCCTCCCAAGTACTGGGATTACAGGCATGTGCCTGGCAGACAAAACAGACTCAGGCTCTCTCTGTGCTGCTCCACCTAGCCAGTTTGCTCTCTGCCCCTGCCCTTTGCTCTCTTGATATGTTGCTGAAGCTGGCCTGTAACCTGCGATGCTCCTGTCTCAGCCTCACAAATAATGGGATTACAGGCATGTACCAGCAGACAGGACAGATTTAGCATCTTAGCTGGTCTGCCCAGCCTAGCCAGCTTGCTCTGTTCCCCTGCCCTTTGCCCTCTCCCGCTCCTTCTCTTGCTCTTCTTTTCTTGCTCCTTGTCTCTAACTCTTTCTCTGACAATGACACCAGAGAGAAGAGTCAAAATGCAGAAGTTTGGAGGGCAAGTGGCTCTGAATTAGGATGAGAGGCCCCTGGCGAATCACCCTCTATGGAACCAGGACTGAGAACCACAGAGAAGGATCCTTGGGGAGTGCTCTGCAGCCAGGCAGTGGTGGCCTAAAAATGATTTTCCTGAGCTGTGTGGCCTTAGGGAACAGTATCTGATGAAGAAGAATCAAAGGGAGCTAACTAGCTAAGTGAGGTGGCACACAACTATAATCCCAGCCATTGTAGAGGCTGAGGAAGGATGATTGCAAATTTGAGACCAGCCTCAGCAAGCTAGTGAAGATTGCCTTATCTTAGACCTTGCTAAATTGCCAAAGCTAGCTTTGAACATGCAATCCTGCTGGCTCAGGAGGCCTATAAACTGATCCTTCTGCCTCAGTGGTAGAATGCCCCTGGGTTCAGTCCCCAGTACTGCAAAACAGGGGAGGATAATTTTAATAGCTAACATTTATTAAGTGCTTACTGTCAAATGCAAGGTCAAATGCTTTACATGGATAATCTCACTTAATCCTCTAGAGCATCCTTATTGTCACCATTTTACTCTTTGGTAGTGGAAATTAAGGCTCAGCGAGGTTGAGAGGTTACTACAGGAAAGTGAGTCCTAGGATTCAGATCCATCTGAGTTCAGAGCCACTGCCCTTAATCACTATGTGAGACAGTCTTCCCACTGACCTCCGAGGTTACCAAGGAAGGTGCTGGCACCTTGGTCACACCGCATCCCACAGATCCTAGAGAAAGACAACAGGAATCTTGCCTTATCTCCTCAGTCCGTGGGGAAGAGCCCTTTCCTGCTACCAACCTCTGGTCCCTGCCCAAGCCATGTGCAGGTCCATATCCAGCCTGAGGATCAGAAAATGGGGTGGGATGTGAAGTAGTTCAGAAACTGCTCTAGAGAGAAGTAAATGAACACACAGAAGCAGGAGAGTGAGGAGGATGAGGCTTGAGCTAGGAGAGTGTTTCGGATACTCCTAGCCATCAGGGCTAAGATGAAACATCACTTTCCTCAGCTGTGTAGAAAGTCACCCCACTGTGCACACCTGTAATTCCAGAATTTGAGAGGTTGAGACAGTAGAATTGCAGGTTCACAGCCAGCTTCAGCAACTTAGCAAGAACCTGTTTCAAAACAAAACAAAATAAAAAGGGCTAGGGTGTAGCTCAGAGGTAGAGTGCTCCTGGATTCAATCCCCAGTACCAAAAAAAAAAGTTGCCCCAGTACTATTTTGACACCTGTTGTTTATGTCGTGTGGACCTTTGCATTGGGGTTTGCACAGGAGGCCCTTTCGAGTGTTCTTTGGGATAGTCTAGCCTCTGGCCTGGCCCTTTTGGCCAGGGACAGTGATTCACTGGGCCCAGAATGCTTGCATCTGCTCCGGAGAACACTGTGTGCTCTGGACCGTCGCCGGAGCCCAAGGGAAAAAGGAAGTGTGCAGGAATGACTGTCGGGGAAGGGGGGTGAGGTCTGGGCGGGCTTTGGCTATGGCAGCTACTGGGGCCTTGCCATCTACTCCTCACCGCCTTCTCTGGGACAGCAGGAGGTAGTGGATGAGATCACAGGCTACTGGCCCAGCCCCTATTGGGGGGCTGCTCCCCCGGAGGCAAACCCCAGTCCCTTCTCCCCTTGCACGAGCTGGTTAATTGAGTTGACCTCTTCAATTTGAGCGTTCTTGCTCCTGTATTTCATCCTCCTCACTCTTATCCCCCTTTTTTGGCACTGGTGATTGAACCCAGGGACATTCTATCTCTGAGCTATACCTCAGCCTTTTAAATTCGTCTTTATTTTGAAACAGGGTCTATCTAAGTTGCTGAGGGTCTTACGAAGTTGCCGAGGCTGCCCACTGCCTCTGCCATGACTCAAGCTCTGATCCTCTATCCCCTGAATCACAGTCATAGCCTCTAGACTTGCTCCCTACAGCTACCCATTCTCTTGGCCAGTACCTGAAGCCATCCACCTGAAAGGCATATATGATCCTGTCCATCCTCCAGTCAAAAGCCTTCAGTGGCTTCTGTTTGCCACTAAGACACAGGGTAAACCTTTTGGCATGACATTGAAGACTCTCACAGTTGGGCCCAACCTTGCTCTCCATCAGTGTAGGAAAGCCAGATAAAATGCAGGGATGCCCCAGTTACATTCCAGTGTCAAAGACATGCCAGGCGTAGTGGTGCATGCCAGTAATTCCAATTACAGAACACAACCAATACTTCTTTAGTCTCAGTGTGTTCCTTGAATTGTGTCCTGTGTTGCTAGTCGCTAAATCTGGAAACTGCTCCAGCCACGTATCCATTTCTACCCAAGGAGCTTTAGTTCAGGACTTATCATCACAGTCTTCGATGAAGTCACTAACTTCCAAACTGATTTCTTGGCCCCCTGCTCTCGGTCTCCCAAACCCTCCTTCTTGCTGCTCCAAGATATCACTCAGGCCATTCTCCCATTGTACATTTCCCAGTCTTGCCCAAATGTCTCTGACTTCCCCACCCTTCCTCCTCCTCAATGAGGCTTTCTCTAGGAGACTGGTGCCAACATCAGTCACTTTGTTCTTTGCCTAGACTCTTGACACAGTCCAGTGTTCCATCTAACATTTGGTTATATAACGCAGTTTAATTATGTAATGTTTTGCATAGCAGCCTGTTGATCTGGAGAGATCGTCTCCACTAAACTTTAAGCTCCAAGAAGGCAAATGTCATTCCTCATCCTTTTTTCCCTTTTCTTCTTTGTGTGTAGTACTGGGGATTTAAACCAGGAGTGCTCTACCACTGATGTACACCCTAAGCCTTTTTTATTTTCTATTCTGAAACAGGGTCTTGCTAAATTGCTGAGACTGGCCTCAAAGCTTAGATCTTCTTGTCTCAGCCTCCTATGTACTGGGATTACAGGCATGCACCACAGTACCTGGCTCCAGAAAATGTTTTTAAATTGAATTGTAGCCAGGCATGGTAGTGCATGCTTGTAATCCTAGTACTTGGGAGGCTGAGACAGGAGGATCACAGGTTCAAAGACAGTCTCGGCTACTTAGCGAGGCCCTCTGCCAGTTAGTGAGACTCTGTTTCAAAATAAGAAATAAAATAGGTTAGGGGTATAACTTAGAGGTAGAATGCCTCTGGGTTCCATCTTCAATACCAAAAACAATAAAGATAAATAAAAAATTGAATCGTGGTGACTGTGCAAATATACTAAAAATCGTTGAGTTGTATAGTTAAGATGGGTGAATGGTGTGATATGTAAAGTATACCTCAATAAAACTCTTAAAAATAAGAGCTCATCAAATGAGTCTGCTGCAGTGTGGAAAATGGAATGGAACAAGCCTGGATGTGGAGCGAGCAGTGAGAACACTTCCTCAATGGTCCAGGCAAGAGTTAGGTAAGGCAGGACTGTAGAGGTTAGGTTAAGCAGGACTGTAGAGGAGGGGTGAGAGTCAAAAGACATTTAGAAGGTTGGATCAATTAGGTGATTTGATGGGAGGCGTTAATAGAGATGGAAGAGTCTAGGATGATACTCTAGTTTCAGACTTTGATTAGTGGGCAGAAGATGGTATTACGAAACACTCCAGGGCTTAGTACTATGCCTGGCCCTTAGTGAAAGTCTGCAGAAAGAACATATGACTGAATGAAAGAATGAGTTATTCTTACTTCCTGCTCTTAACTCTCCCTCTCCTCTGTAGGCTAGGTCCTCAGGGCCCCGTGTATTTGTTACCAGTTTGGAGATAAGAGATAACCAGGCGATTCTGCTGTCCTCAGCACCGGAGAGACCCCTGGCTTGGGATGAAGGTGCTTGGGAATGGATGGCCACTAAAGTCCTGAGGACACTTGTCACAGGCTCAGCCCCACCCTCACCTGTACCCTGTCACTCACCCACAAACCCACATTCTCCTCTTATTCAGGCCCCCTCCCAGAAATCAGTGATGTAACCCGACATTCCCAGAAGCCATTGTGGTCCTAGGATTCCCATGAGGTTCCCACTTGCATCAGCTACCTGCCATTCCGCAGAACCAGTGGTCGTTATGTCGTGGGACAGCACAATACCTTTTTCCCATGGATCCTTGGCCTCCATGGTGAAAAGAATTTCAACACATGCCAGTCAGGAACAAAGGCAGGAATTTGTTTAGGAAAGTAAGGGACTCGAGGGAGAAAACAGGTGAGAGGAGATCTTCTGGGCCAAGCGAGCAAGAGAGTCTTTGCAGCTTTTTCAATCCTTATATAGAACTCCCAAGAAGGGGTTGGCACAGAAGAAGTCTGGACCTCCTCTTCCTCAGGTTTCAAAGATGGGTGGTCGCCGGCTGAGGTCTGACCTTTGTCCTCCTGGACCTTGAGAGTCTCAGGTGGGGCCGGGATCCAGGGGATTAAGGGTATGGGCCCACTGAGACTTCTGCATAAGACTTGACACACCCTATAGGGTAGAGTTAGATTATGAACTCTCCAGATTTTAAAATTATATTTTTCCTTTCCTTCCCAATGTCTACTTTCTGCCTAAATTTTATTCCTTCTACTCTACCTCATCACTCTCAGTATCCTCTTTGGACCACTTGCCACTGAACCATATGGAAGGGAGATTTACTAATTATGAAGATTAGCAGGTGTGGTGGTGCATGCCTGTAATCCCAGTATTTGGGAGGTTGAAATAGGAGGATCAAAGGTTAAGACCATTCTCGAAATTTAGGGAGACCTTTGGCAACTTAGTGAGACTATTTTTTTTTTAAAGCCAGGCACGGTGGTGCAGGCTTGTAATCCCAGTACTTGGGAGGCTGAGACAGGTGGATCACAGGTTGGCGGCCAGTCTCAGCTACTTAGTGAGGCTCTCTGCAACTTAGTGAGACCCTGTTTCAAAATAAAGAATAAAAGCTGGACATGGTGGCACACGCTTGTAATCTCAGCATTTGGGAGGCTCAGACTAGAGGATCCAGGTTCGCGGCCAGCCTCAGCTACCTAGTGAGGCACTCCGCAACTTAGTGAGACCCTGTTTCAAATAAAGAATAAAAAATAGGGCTGGGGGTATAGCTCGGAGATAGAAGGCCCCTGAGTTCAATCCCCAGTACTGAATAAATAAATAAATAAATAAATAAATAAATAAATAAATAATAAATAAATAAATAATAGGGCCGGGTGTGGTGGCGCACACTTGTAATCCCAGTACTTGGGAGGCTGAGACAGGAGGATCGCAGGTTCGCAGCCAGCCTCAGCTACTTAGTGAGGCCCTCCGCTACTTAGTGAGACCTTATTTCAAAATAAAAATAAAATAGGGCTGGAGGTGTAGTTCAGAGGTGGAATGCCCCTGGATTCCACCCCCAGTACCACAAAGCAAAACAAAGCAAAACAAAACAAAACAAAAATAAATAATAGGGCTGGGGGTATAGCTCAGAGGTAGAATGCCTCTGGATTCAATCTCCAGTACCAGAAAATATAAAATAGGGCTGGGAGTGCAGCTTGGAGGTAGAATGCCTCTGGGTCCCATCTCTAGAAAAAAAAAAAAAGGTATATAGTTCCTTCCTTCTAAGAAGTCCTTAATTGGGAGTGGCATGTCAGACACAAAGTAGTTTATACAGTGAAAGAAAGTTTTGATAAGGTAGATCAGGCAGACCTAATATATTGTGATAAATGACAGGATGTTGGTCACATTCGTGCAGTATGAAGTAAGTAAAGGCAAATTTATGTCTGAAAAGCTACTGGAAATTTTCTTTCTTTTGCATGGCTAGGAGTTATGTGGGGAAATCTTGTAAGCTGTCTTCAAGCTATATACTGAAGATTTGTCTACTTAATCTCATTGTCTTACATATGTATGAAAAGAAAAGATGTAATGAATTAATACTAATGGAATCTCTCTCTCTCTCTCTCTCTCTCTCTCTCTCTCTCTCTCTCTCTCACACACACACACACACACACACACACACACACACACACGAAAAACAGAAAAAAAATTAGCATTCCCTACATAAGTCTACCACATTAGAAACTCCATGTTGTATTTGAGAGGACACAGTCCTCCAGACTACTTATTTCCTTACTTTTCTTCATAGTTTGGTGCCTAATGGTACAGGGATGCCTTATTATATCACCTGGAAAAATTACAGTATTTTAAAAGACTTTTGAGATTAATGTATACCATTTTAATTATGGTTTATTTATACTAAATGCATTTGATGGTATTCCTTTAGAATTCATTAATGGCTTTTTATGAAAATATGTAGAGATGACATTATTTGGGGTATGTTGTATGCAACTCTTCAATTTTACTATTCTATAGTAGTTCAAAAACTAAATTATATGTTGGGTAGCAGAGCTTGAGCACCTCAAAAGACCATGGATGTCCCTTCAATGTAATGATGAGGAATCTGAGGTGTATAGAGGTCACATGATGAGCTCAGGCCAAGACTGTAACATAAGGGTGAACCCCATCTCTTTTTCCTAATTTGTGAGAATACTTCCCATTTTATTACAGATTAAAGGCCTACTAAATTGGCATCATGAACCAGGTATAGTGGCTCATATCTGTAGTCCTAGAACTTGGAAGGCTGAGACAGGAGGATCGCAGATTCAAAGGCAGGCTCAGCAATTTAGCAAGATCCTGTTTTGAAGTAAAAAAACAGAAAAGGGCTGGAGGTGTAGCTCAGAGGTAGAATGCCTCTGAGTTCAATCCCCAGTAACAAGAAAAAGAAAAATGGCATTATGGATGTCATTATTTTGCAAGGAATATATTCTCCAATTTCTATTATCTTTGCTTCCTTTATACATGGGTTATTTGATTTCTAAGTATACTTGAAGAGATTTTCAGGTACCTTTTGTTATTGTTCTTGACCCTGATTGCACTATCTTCTTTATTTCATTTTGTTCCAGTTAAAGAAATTTCTTAAGGTCCTACATACTGTCAGTTTTGTCCATAGTTTGTGTGTGCTAAAGGCAAAATACCTTGTAATTGGTGTTTGCCATTCCATATGTATATGTCAGGCAGAGTCTTCCATCATGGTATGTGAATTCAATAGAACCTTGCCAGGGTCATGCTTGTCTTCTAAAACCTAATCTGTGAAAGTTGGGTGTGGGTGGTATATGTTTATAATCTCAGTTCTGAGGAGGCTGAGGCAGGAGGCTCACATGGAACCTGGGGACATTCTACCTCTGAGCTACATCCCCAGACCTATTTTTTATTCTTTATTTTTAAACTGGGTCTCACTAAGTTGTAGAGGGCCTCACTAAGCAGCTGAGGCTGGCCTCTAACCCGGATCCTCCAGTCTCAGCCTCCCAAGTGCTGGGACTACAAGCGTGAGCCACCATGCCCAGCTGAGGCTCACAAATTGAAGGCTACACACTGTAGCTTGAGCTACACAGTGTGACCCATCACACACACACACACACACACACACACACACAAACACAAACAGATAATATTATATTTCCTCATTTTAATATATTTAACTCATATATATATATATATAACTATTCACATTATACTAAAATTATTGGTTTTGTGATTTGATGTTAACAATTGTCTATCAGTCATAAAGTATGTTTTCCTTATGATAAAAAATTAGTAAAAATAAATAAATAAAAAGGGCTAGGGCTGGGCGTGGTGGCGAACGCTTGTAATCCCAGCATTTGGGAGGTTGAGACCTGAGGATCCGGGTTCGCGGCCAGCCTCAGCTACTTAGTGAGGCCCTCTGCAACTTAGTGAGACCCTGTTTCAAAATAAAGAATAAAAAATAGGGCTGGGGGTATAGCTAGGAGGTAGAATGCCCCTGGGTTCCATCCCCAGTCCTGAAAAAAATAAAAAGGGCTGGGGGTGTAGGTAAGAGGTAGACTGTCCCTGGTTTCAATCCTCACCACCAAAAATGCAGATGGCCAGGCCCCACACCTGATCCACTAGGTCAAAATTTGCAGGGCTGGTAGAAGGAAGGCATGGGTTCTGCATATTTTTTAGGTCCCTTGGGTGCTGCCAATACTCAATAATGTGAGAGCTGCTCTGATGAAGAATCGGAATGTGGGTTAGAGGTACTTGTGGTTCTGCTACCCCAGCACACAGCCCGTGATGGTCACTTGGTGGCCAGAGAGCCCGTCCTGAAATATTCTTCCAACATGGGCATCCTTCCCTGATGCTCATCTTTCTGTCAGGAAATGCTCCCCTGCTCTGTCACTAATAGGATTACCATTTACACAATCTTCTGTCCCTCCTCCTCCCCCCATTCAATGTCTACAGGACAGTCAGTACTCAATTGCTCTTTCCTCTGTCCTCCCAGGCATTTCGCACTGTCTGACTCCTTTGGAACTGGTTGTTTACATGGAAACTCTTGAAATGCCCAGACCAAGTCTGCAAAGACTAATGCCTTTCAACTAACAGTATCTAGGACAGAGTCAGACATAGTGTAGGTGTCCAATAGATGTTTGAGGAACTGTATCATTCATAAAGGAAGCACGAGGCCTGGATAACACGAAGTCATTCGCATTTGGCTTCAGGAGGGACTGCATTCCGGGTCTTTTCCAAAGACACTTTTGCCCTTCAAGCTTGCCTGACGGTGGGGTCAATCAGTCAACATCACACTGTTTTTATAACTCCAGGGAAATGGGAACACAGTGGCCAGCCATAGTCATAGCAGAAGCTGTGGGGCTGGCACTGTGGGCTGCCAGAGCTGGCAGGGCACATCCTTCATCCATTCATTCTATCTTTTTTTTTTTTTTTTTGCAGTACTGGGGATTGAACTCAGGGGCATTCTACCTCCGAGCTATACCCCCAATCCTATTTTTTATTCTTTATTTTGAAACCGAGTCTTACTAAGTTGCGGAGTGTCTCACTAGGTAGCTGAGGCTGGCCGCGAACCCGGATCCTCCGGTCTCAGCCTCCCGAATGCTAGGATTACAAGCGTGCGCCACCACACCCGGCTCTCATTCTTTCATTCAACCAATTTTAGTGAGTTTCTCCTATGTGATGGGCACTGCAGAAACTACCAAAGATAAACAGGTAAAGAGGACAGACAAGGTTCCTGCTCTCACCGAGCTCAGAGTTTAGAAGGGGAGATGAATGTTAAATATTTGCAGAAAGAATGGTAACTCTGAAAATTGCCATGAAAGAAAGAACAGTGTCCAGGGAAATGTGTGCAACAGGAGGAATTACCTGGTGGGAAGAGCCTGTTTACATAAAGAATTGACCTGGAGCTGAGGCCATAGCATGACCAGGAGTTAAATAGGCCAAAGCACTGCAGGGGGAGCATCCCAGGCAGAGAGGACCCAAGATAGTTGAAAGCTTGGCACATGTGTGGAACACGCAAGAAGGCTTGTGTGGCTGGCACAGAAGGAGTGAGGGCAGGAGGTAAGGCTAGGCAGCCAGCTAGGGGCCTGATCTTTTAGGGCTTGTAGGTCATTATAAAGACCTTGCAAGCCAGGCGTGGTGGTGCCCGTTTGTTATCCCAGCATTTGGGAGGCTGAGACTTGGAGGATCCTGGTTCCAGGCTAGCCTCAGCTACCTAGTGAGGCACTCCACAACTGAGTGAGACCCTGTTTCAAAATAAAGAATAAAAAATAGGGCTGGGGGTATAGCTCGGAGGTAGAATGCCCCTGAGTTCAATCCCCAGTACCACACACACAAAAAAAAGACCTTGCATTTTTCAAAGAGTGGAACGGGGGGGGGTCGTACTGGAGATTGCCCAGGGGCATTCTACCTCCAAGCTATACCCTCAGCCCTATTTTATTTTTTATTTTGAAACAAGGTCTTAGCTGGGCGGGGTGGCGCACACTTGTAATCCCAGTACTTGGGAGGCTGAGACAGGAGGATTCAGGTTCGAGGCCAGCCTCAGGTACTTAGAGAGGCCCTCCGCAACTTAGTGAGAATCTGTTTCAAAATAAAAGTATAAAAAATGGTTCTGGAGCCGGGCGTGGTGGCGCATGCTTGTAATCCCAGCATTTGGGAGGCTGAGACCGGAGGATCCGGGTTCGCGGCCAGCCTCAGCTACCTAGTGAGGCCTCCACAACTTAGTGAGACCCTGTTTCAAAATAAAGTATAAAAAATAGGGCTGGGGATCCGGGCGTGGTGGCGCACGCTTGTAATCCCAGCATTCGGAAGGCTGAGACCGGAGGATCCGGGTTCGAGGCCAGCCTCAGCTATCTAGTGAGGCACTCTGCAACTGAGTGAGACCCTGTTTCAAAATAAAGAATAAAAAATAGGGCTGGGGGAATAGCTCGGAGGTAGAATGCCCCTGAGCTCAATCCCCAGTAC
>PVLC010022302.1:0-26921 GCA_004027655.1 Graphiurus murinus | reverse complement strand
GTCAGAGGACCGTGGCAACTTCCTCGTTACTTTGTGCCCAGCCAGGGAGAGAAAGCAGAAAGGTTATGAGACAAACAGAGGAACTTTCAGAATCTTGGGATATCAAATGTATCTTCCACATCTGCTGTTATTTTAAGTTTAGCACCTGTGGCAACATTAACAGCGTTACCCACCATGTTCCCCATTGTCCCGATCCAGCTGGGGGCAAAAATGCAGCCAGCTAAAATATTTGTTCTTCCAAGCAACTGTAGAGTCACATGCCATGGCGGTTCTTATCTGGGAGGTGCCAGGATCTTCCTGGGTAACACTTGAGGAAAAGCTTTCAATTCCTTTATCAAAAGGAACGATCATCAAGGGCCTCAGCTTTGCCCTTCATAACATCTTAGCATGGAAATTTCCTCCAAAAGAACAATCTACTTCATATTTAACTGATTGAAATCTTCTTGAGAACAAGGACCTCTCCTTTTTTCTTTTTTTTTGGGGGGGGGGGAAGAGCACTGGGGATTAAATTCCAGGGGTGTTCTACACTCTAGCTATACCCCCCAGCCCTTTTTATTTTTTATTTTGAAACAGGGTCTCATTGAGTTGGGAGTCTCTCTGCATTGGTGAGATTGGCCTCCAACCTGTGATCCAGCTGTCTCGGCGGCGATCATTCATGGGATGTGTGTTTGCTTGTTTTTGAGGCCAGCACATGCAAAGTTACCATGTGCTGGCCTCAAACCTGTGATCCTCCTATCTCATCCTCCCAAGTCCTGGAATTCCAGGTGTGTACCACCCCACCAGTTAGGATCTATCTTTGCTATCCAAAAAGAACATACCTTGGTTCTTCACCTCCCCCCCCCCCAAAAAAAAGTCAGTAAAGCCTCAGAAAGGGAAGTGCATTTCATCCCGTGACCCGTGTTCATCAAGTAGACAGTGCCCAACTCTTCAAAAATCCCCATCCTTTCTAAATCTAAAATGTTGCTGACCCCCATAGAGCATTCTGGTGCTCAATGACTGAAAATATGCACCATTTCTAAATGCTGCTATGAAACAATAATGACTTCCAATAAATATTTAGTTTAATAAAGCACATGGGATTTGAAAGTAGTTGGCATTTTCCTAAAGTATATTTTCCAGTCTACAGCAAATGCATAATGCACAGAAAGTTAACAGATGTCTTCACATAACCCCACGCTCCTCTCCAGTTCCAATATCCATTGGTTAAGAATTATTAAGTCAGCCAGGCATGGTGGCGCACACTTGTAATCCCAGCACATGGGAGGCTGAGACCGGAGGATCTGGGTTCATGGCCAGCCTCAGCTACCTACTGAGGCACTCCGCAACTTAGTGAGACCTGGTTTCAAAATAAAGAATAAAAAATAGGGTTGGGGATATAGCTCGAAGGTAGAATACCCCTGAGTTCAATCCCCAATATGGAAAAAAAAAAAAGAATTATTAAGTCAATAATTAGAGTATTTTCGTTGTGTCTGTCCCCTGTCAAGATTCTACCCAGAACCCCCACAGGTATAAGCTCTAACATAGACATGACTTTGCTGCTGTGGCCAACCTCAATCTAGTTTGAAATCTCAGAAGCGGGTTTCTGTTCATATTTAGAAAGTGAAAAAAATTCGAATGTTAATGCTTATAAAATTGTTATGCTACATAAAAATTCCTCTGAGTCAGAGATACACAAAGAAATGCAAGAGAGGAAAAATAATTGCTCTATCACAGTTTTTCTTTCTTACCAGTGGGCATTAATTAATCAAAATTAAATTTCCAATTCAAGGGCCAAAGATTGAAATCACAAAGATAAAAAGCATCAGCTCCTTAACAAAAGCAGACATCTACTAAGTTCCAAAATAGGGTCTCAGTGACTGTTACAAGAAATCCACAACCTATTAATTTTTCCAGTCCTTGGATCAAAATGAATCCATTTTATTCCCTTCATTTATAACCCAAGAAATGAGTTTAGATGACCAGCTAATGCGAAGATAATGTCCCTTTAACCACAAGCCAAAAAAGAAAGAAAAGTAAAAAACAAAAACACAAGAAAGAAATAAGACCAAAAAAAAAAAAAAAAAAGACAATGGCTTTGAAGCAACAGCCAAATTTGTTTTTGTTTAGTCCAGTTGTGACTTCGAACCCACCAAGAGCTTAGGTCATCGGAAAAAAGATGGGAGAAAGGAGAGGTGGTTCTTGCCCCCTGGAAAAGCTATATGAAAAAAAAAATATCTAAAGACTCAGCAGTTAGCAAGAGAGTTCAAAGAAATTCAGAAATGGAAAGAACTTCACTCTCATTAATAGTGGGGAAAGAAAAAGGAGAGAAGCAAAAAAGGAAGACAGTCAAAGGGGGGATGGGTGGGGGGGACAGAGAGAAAACTCAGATGTGGTCCCAAATTGCAAAGCATTTCTACCTTATGTGCAAAGTTGGGATCCTTGTAAATGCAAATTATTTTTTATTTCCAAAGACTCCCTCCAAGTTTTCCTTGAATGCCTGCCCTGTGCCTAGGTACCCTGCCAGCACGCATGCTCTCCAGTTCAGAGCAAACACATATCTCACGGGTCAGCCTCTGTGCAGCAAACGCATTAAATTCGATATGAAGGAAAACACCGATTCTCTGGGCCAAGGAATCGAGAGATCAAGCACTGAGTCTGTGCTATTTACCATTAGCATAGCAGAGAAAAGGAAACAGAAATTAGTAGGCTTTTCAAACTCTGTATTCTTCATTCCTGAGATGGTCTTACATCCAGAAAACCACTAAGCTGTAGCATTCAGTCTATCAACTTCCCAAACCAGATACTGGCTGTACTCTGTAGATGACTATTTACATATGATTTCCCCAAGAACACTCCCTCCAGGGGAATGCTAATCTGCATTCGCTTTGGTTGTACAAGGCTTCCCCAAATGTGCACTTCTGCAATGTCATTCATTTTCCACAAAGCATCAAGCTCAGGGAAGAACAGACAAGGAGCTGGGTGGAGAAGGGGGCGGGGCGCCAAGCTAAGAAGCCAGAGGAACTTCCCTGGATCCAGGGCACATTGATTTGAAGATTTCCTAGTAGGGAAGCAGTTCTTGAAGACTGGGGAACTACATTCTCTACCCAAAAGGTTAGAACTGCCAAAGAGGGAGGTATTTAACTTTCTGGAACTAAAGCATATAAATTGTCCTAAAGTGAACTTTAAAGAGCCATTCATATCTTTAACCAACAACTACAAGGATTTTTTTTAAGAAATATAGCTCGGACAGCCTGTGACTGTGTCTTCTTTTGCAGCTATTTTCACCAAAACAGCTGCTTGCATCCCGGACACCATTTCTCTTCAGTCGCGGAAACAAGAAGGATTCATTTTGTACTGCGCGCCAAAATGACTTTATTTGTTTTGGAGGCAGTAAAAGCATCATTACTTAAAATGACACTCTGCATTTTCAGTACAGAGATTTGGCAGGAAGGTGAGGGCCACATCCAAGTTATAAAAACCTTAAGATTTATAGCAGATGCCAGGAACGGGGTGACACCCTGATAAACAAGGACAAAGCTCTTTCTCCAAAGATGGGTCGGAACATGGACGCTGTGGGCAGGGACTATGGTGTAGCAGGATTGTCTTTGTTCAAAGTCACTTAATAAAGTCAGGATATGTGCATAAGAGAAAGTCCAAGGGACAAAGTTCTTGGGGTCCTTTCTTCCTCTCCCTGTTAAATGTATGCTCTTTTTATAAGGAATATGTACTCGTTTGCAAGGTCATGTGTATGTCTTGGGTTTTCAAATATGGTTCCTCACATATACATGGGCTCAGCTCTACACGTGCCACACATTGCCTTCATGAAACAGAATTGAAGACGAAGAGTCAGTGGTTCAAGGGGAAATTCTACTTCCATGACAATTGGAGCGTTGTGGCTACAAGCAACACACACCACACACACACACACACACACACACACACACACACACATCGGAGTGACACTGGATTGGAGAGTAGAAAGACCAAGTTCAAAAAGGAAAAGGACAAGCTGGGCGTGGTGGCACACGCTTGTAATCCCAGTACTTGGGAGGCTGAGACAGGAGGATCGCAGGTTCATGGCCAGCCTTAGCTACTTAGTGAGGCCCTGTGCAACTTAGCGAGACCCTGTTTCAAAATAAAAAATAGGGCTCAGGGTATAGTTTGGAGGTAGAATGCCCCTGGGTTCCATACTTGGTACCGCAAAAAAAGTAAAAATTAAAAATAAAAAGGAAAAGGACAGAGCAGCTCCCAGGGTCTATGCAGCAGAACTACAATCTTCAGAAAATGATTGGCAGAATAGTCCTGGCCACTTTGAGCCTATGTCTCCGAATTCTAATTTCCAAGACAAAGCATCTACTTAATCTAGTTTGGGACACTCATTGACCCCTTAAAAGATACCTTCCTCCCAAACCAAATGGCGTCTTGTCCCTGGAATAGAGGGAAAACAGCTCAGCAAAGCCAAATCAGGTTGCTGTGACCAGAGGACTGGAAATGAGACTGAGCAGAAGGAAACCACCGGCCTCCACTTCCACTTCTTCATAAACAGTCCCAGCATTCCTATGGTTCATTTTTTCAACTTCTAGGAACAACTTTTATGAAAATACAACTAATGCTACTTGACCCAATAGTCTGTATTACAGCATATCATATAAAGAACCACATGATACAGTCCAGCGTCTTCAAGTTACAAAAAAGCCTGGGGCTTCCTATGAGCTGATGTCCATTCTTCTATTAGGTTACCAGGACTAAGTAACTGTCATGTTTCTCTTCTTACTTGAGCTTCCAGGAAGCTCAGAGCTAAATATTATAGGTTCAGCTATAATCTTAATTTTAACTTCAGGTTTTCAAATCCAACTCTTTCTTCTCCTCATATGCCTGATGTTTGAAGGAATTGGTTTGGGTCTTGTTTGACTAGTATTTTTAATCTCTTATTGAGAAGTACTTGAAAGGCATGTGAAGCTTTCTCCTTACTAACTGAAAGGCAACCTTTTCAGAACTGCATAGGGATCCCATGGATTTGTAGTTGAGTTTGCAGATCCTGTGTGCTTTCATGAAGCAAGAAGATGGGCTGAGGGTGGAGGTCTAAATCATTGGTTTATCGCTTCTAGCCACTCTACGAGCTGACGGCGAGTGCTTTCCCTGCTGAGCACAGAATCCCAGCACTTGATCGGAGATGGGCCATGCTGAGCAGCAGTGACATGCCTGGAGGGTAACTAGAGGCAGAGGCAGACCTGCTCCCGCAAGAGTGGAACAGTGCTGCAAAGTGATCGCGAGTATTTTCAGTGGAAACGGGGAATCTCTACAATGGCGTGGCTGCCATTACGGATTCCTGAACCTTCCAGTTCAGGTTTTCTGAAACAGCATTTAAAGGGTTCTGCATCGGCTGATAATCTGTGAGGAAAATGTCGAAATCCACTTAATTAAAAACTCTCCTCCACCCTCTAAATTCCCCCCCCCTTTTTTGGAAGCAATCTATTCCAATGTCTGGCAGTAAAAAAACCCCAAACGAGCCAATACCATAACAATGAGAAGTGTTCATTGCCTGGTGTGGGAGATGTAGGAAAAGAGAGATCTGCATTCAGTTCAAAGTAGGAGAAGCCACCACTTCTGCCCAGGAAGCCTCTCTTTTCCTCCAGACTGGAAGACGGGGTAGGCAGTGACACTCAGTTCCCAAGCCTCTGTTCGTCAGGAAAAGAGAATGGCCATGTCTCTCCTTCCCAACAAAGGATACCCCAAAGAGAGAAGAGAGGGCCTGGCCTCCAGGCACCTAAAGATGGGTTGTCGGAGCTGTGCTTGAAGAGGAAAAAATGATGCTAAGCAAAAGCGCTTATCACCTTGGCCTTTAGGAGTCAGGAACCCAGGATCTGGTAGGATCTGGTCCTGATTCCAACATTAAGTGAATTTAGGATTCAGAGCTCATGTAAGAGCACAGCTGAACTAGATCAGGATCCCCAACCTGGGGGCCCACAGGCACCGGCAGGCTGGGAGGGTTGGTGAACCTTGGCGAGGAGGCCACCCCACCCTCCCGTTCATGAGGGCCAGTGGCTGCTCACGGTCACTATATGAAAAGCCAGGTCCACGTAGGCTGACCCTCCCTTTTCTGAAAGAGTCAGAATGTCCAGCTTTCCTTATAAATTCCTCTAATTTTTAAATCCTGGAAAATAATTTGCAAGGTTTTAACATACACTGGAGGAGCCAAAGAAAACACTTTGTAAGCTGGAGCCAAACCTCAGGCCCGCAGTTGGTCAACTTAAAGGAGCTCAAGTTCTGTACGGCAGTGCTCTGGACTGCGCAGCACGCCTTTGCAAAGGGGTGAGGGCCATCTTCTCCCCACGCCTGGAAAGCCCCCAGCCACTAGCAGCTTAAAGGCTCTGAGAAGTCCTGCACTAAGTAACCAGACCCACTGCACTTTACCCAGGGCTTCCAAAACTTACTTAAATACTGGACCCTCTGAGGCAAGACTTGTCAGAGCAACTTGCAGATCTCCTGCTCTGGGGAACATGCTTTGGGAAACACACACAGGTGTTATCCACTTGGTCCTGAAGTTCTACATTTTTAATTCCTAGTCTACCCTTGGATCTGACCTAAGGCAAGAAATTAATATTTACTGACACCCCCCCATACAGCACAATTAACATATTATTATTTCCATTTTCGAGTTGAGAAAAATACATACAAGATGCAAAGCAGGGGCCCTGAGGTAACCCCTAGTAAATGGAGCGGTCAAGGTGTGTATCCATGGGTGTCTGGTTAACAACCCAACATCTTCCCAAAGTCAATAGTCTACATGCATGGAGCCCAGCGTGGTGGTGCATGCTTATAATCTCAGTACTTGGGAGGCTGAGACGGGAGGATTGCACGTTTGAGGCCAGCCTCAGCTACTTAGTGAGGCCCTCCGCAACTTAGTGAGAACCTGTTTCAAAATAAAGAATGAAGCCAGGCATGGTGGCGCATGCTTGTAATCCCAGTACTTGGAAGGCTGAGACCAGAGGATCCAGGTTCTCAACCAGCCTCAGTTATTTAGTGAGGCCCTCCAAAACTTAGTGAGACACTGTTTCAAAATAAAGAATTAAAAAATAGGACTAGGGGTGTAGCTTAGAGGTAGAATGCCCCTGGGTTCCATCCCCAGTACCACACACACACACACACACACATATATATTTGGGCTCCAAGTGGCCTGACCTATAACCTAAGAAAATATTCTCACGGGCTCCCATTTCCCCAAACTGCCCAGCTCTGTGGCCTCAGTCTGCGTATTATCCCTCAGTTTCTAGACTCTATCCAAGGATCACCATTGCTCCAATAGAGCCAGGTAATCCACAGAGATTCAGCCCCGTGAGCGTAAGATGGCTTTGTCAAAGTAATAATACATTAACAAGGAGCCAGGAGTGGAGGCGCATACCTGTAATCCCAATATTGGGGAGGCTGAAATTGGAGGATCTCAGGTTTGAGGGCCAGCCTTGGCAACTTAGCGAGGCCCTATTTCAAAATTAAAAATAAATAAATAAGCTGGGCATGGTGGCATATGCTTGTAATCCCAATACTTGGGAGGTTGAGACCAGTACTTGGGAGGCAGAGACCAGAGGATCCAGGTTTGTGGCCAGCCTCAGCTACTTAGTGAGGCCCTGTTTCAAAATAAAGGCTTAAAAATAGGGCTGGGGGCATAGCTCAGAGGTAGAATGGCCCTGGATTCAATCCCTAGTACCGCAAATAAATAAATAAATAAATAAATAAATAAATAAATAAATAAATAAACAAACAAACAAATAAATAAATAGGCTGAGGGTGCAAGGGTGTCGCTTGGCAGTAGAATGTCCCTGGGTTCAATCCCCAGTACCAAAATAATTAATAATAGCACATTAACAACTCAAAATTGCACTTCATCCATGAAAACTTTTGGGGACTAGGTGGGAAACGGTGTTAGGAATTTGTGTGACACCCTCGGCTCTTTCCTCCTCTTTTGCAGTATTGGAGATTGAACCCAGGGGCATTCCACCTCCAGCCTACACCCCCAGCCCTATTTTTTATTCTTTATGTTGAAACAGAGTTTCACTAAGTTGCAGAGGGCCTCACTAAGTAGCTGAGGCTGGCGGCGAACCTGTGATCCTCTTGATCCTCCTGTTTCAGCCTCCCAAGCACTGAGATTACAAGCACGCGCCACCACGCCTGGCCTCCTGTGCATATCCGTAGGTCCCTCGACTTCCCAAGGTCCCCGCTTCCTGGCTTTCTTTCCCATCTCTGTCCCTCACCTCAAAATGTCTTTCTTCACCCCCAAGGTGAATACAGTTAGGCGTAGGGTCTGGTATTTTACTTGCCATTCCTGGGATGACCGCACGCCCTGGCTCTTGAGAGCAGCCCCGCTTTATGCCTGTCGTTCAGCTCATCACTGACAGTGTCCCATGACACCGACGGGGTCTCTGATTGGACACCGGGCCCAGTGGTCTCATGGTCTCTTTACATATTTATCAAACAATCTTTCATTCAACACTTTTGTATAGGCCGGGTGTGGTGGCGCACACTTGTAATCCCAGCATTCGGGAGGCTGAGACCGGAGGATCCGGGTTTGCGGCCAGCCTCAGCTACCTAGTGAGGCACACCACAACTTAGTGAGACCCGGTTTCAAAATAAAGAATAAAAAATAGGGCTGGGGGTGTAGCTCGGAGGTAGAACGCCCCTGAGTTCAATCCCCAGTACCGCAAAAAAAAAAAAAAAAAAAACCACTCTTGTATAAAAGAGGTTGAGTTAAGTGCCTCCAAGTTTCCTCTTTGAGGGGAAAAACATTTCCCAACAATTAGAGTCATTTTTTGTGCATGCTTTTTACTGAGGGTCAGTAGCCTTTGGTAAAGTGGAGCCCATCCTGTGTATATCTTTTAGTTGCCATATTCCTGGGGGGGAAAAAACAAAAACTGTCTTGCAAGGAACCCAGACACTACATCTGCTGGGCACATTATCTTGATGCACAAAATACTCAAGTCCCGCTAATGGTTTTGCTGATGCAAACCCTCTTCCTGTCATGGAAGGAAGACGAGCAGGAAGGTGTCCCAGCAAGCCACCCACAATCCTGGAAGTGCACCCCTTTAATAGCAATGCCTCCTGAGTCAGTCCACAGCCATGACGACTGGAACTGGACACTGGCGGACAGGGCTTCAAAGGTCCCCAAGGGCTGAGCCGGATGGGAATGCCAGCTAGACAGCCAGAAATGCAAACCCGGACATGCACGAGAAATAGAGGGACCGATAACAAACAAGGATCAATAAGCCAGCCGTGACACGGACTTCCCACCCTTTGGTCTGGATCGCCTCTCTTGCTCAACAACTGATTGGACTCTAAGATCCTTAGGCAAATGGAGACAGATGAAACAGTGTCATTTCAGGAATTAGATGAAGCAATATTTTAAACGGGGAGAACTTGTAGAGTTCTTTACTGACATTCTGGGTTGGAACTGTAGTTTCCAGTCAAAAGAAAGCGCAGGCTACAGAGGCTTCTCGGAACCTCGCGCACCCTGAGAATGTACAGTTAGTTCCTTCATGTTGAGCACTGCGCCTGGCGTAGAACAATTTCCCACGCGCATCTTTTCAAAGCTGACGTGTTATACGCTGCACAACTTAATACATTTTGCCATATGTATAAATAAGCCAGGAGACCATCCCCATGCTGGAGACGTTGATCATATCCCTCGTTCCCAAATCTTCCTCCAGCTCCTTTCTAGTCCCTTCCTCCCATCCCCTTCTCAGGCGATGGCTGGCCTCTGTCTAAGCACTTTCCCTCCCACCAGGGTGCTGAGCAGCCCAGCACTTAGTATGGTCACACTCTTTCTAATTCAAGCTATTCCGACAGCTGCATAGTGATACCTGATAGTGGTTTTACTTTACATTTCTCCGATGACTAAAGACATGGAATATCTTTTATCTTTTTTGTTGAAACAATTTGCCCATTTTTCTTAAACAGGGATGTTTATCTTATTATTGAGTTTCTTTATATATCCAGGATCCAAGTCCTTTTTTATCTACATGATGTATTTTCTCCCAATATATATATATATATATATATATATATATATATATCCATTTGCTTAGGGATGTCTTTTAAAGAGCACAGGTTTTTAATTTATATGAAGTCCAAATTTTTCTTTATTGATTTGTTTTGTCATTAATCTAAGAAATCTCTGCCCAGCTCCAACTTTTGTATGTGATAGGCTGTTTATTATCTTAATCATAGCTTGCATTTTCATAGATGTACACAAAGCCATAATGATATTTTGCTGTTTTTATCTAAAAGTATAAGCCTTTGTATTTTTTTATTATAAAGATGAGAAACCATCAATCAACCCATTGTCAGCTGGAGACCGTCTGTACTTGAGTTCATTGTTAATGCTGTTGTTGTTGTTTTGCATATGGGCATCCAATTGTTCCAACATCATTTGTTGTAAACACTATAATCCTTTCTCCCATTGTTATGGTCTGAATGTTTTGTGTCCCTTCCAAAACTGTTGAAATCCTAACCCAAGTATTGGGAGATGCAGCCTTGGAGGACGTAATTATGTCATGCAGGTGGAACCCTCCTTGATGGGAGTGGAGTCCCTATACATTAGGTCCAAGGGAGCCCATCCACCCCTCTTACCATATGAGGACAATGTCAAGAAAGTGCTTTTTCTTTGAACCAAGAAACAGGCCCTCACCAGATAATGAATCTTTCCAGGACCTTGATCTTGGACTTGGAGCACTGTGAGAAATACATTCCTGTTGTCCAGAAGCCACCTAGTCCATGGATTTTTATTGTAGCATCCTAAGCAAACTGAGACACCAGTGAACTCTCTTCCTTGTGCCTTTGTCAAAATCACAGAAATTTCTGATCAGAAAGCAGAATTCTGAACACAGGTCTCCACTGACTGCTGCTAAGGTTTAGACCACGTGTGCTCTTTGACTCAGCCATTCCAACGCCGGAGCTCGGTTAAGCACAAACATGTAAGGATACGCACAAATTCTTAAAAGAGTATTATTTACAGGGGAAAAACAAAATAATATGGTCTGAACCTGAATACTCCCTCACAGGGGAATGCTTAAATTATAGTCCAGCTCTGCCACAAAACTCTAGAAACAGGTACTAGAAACAGTGAGCCAAGCTTCATGAATTAATCAGAAAAAAGTATCCAAGAAACATTTGGAAGTAGAAAAACTTGTAGAGTTGAAATATATGAGAAAAACCTACATATGCACTTATATATTTGCATGTGTTTAAAAAGCCTGGAGAAAATAACCAGTAAATAGATTAGGTGTGAATTACATGGACTTCCTTCAGGGGTAAAACTGGGACACATTACTAACTCCAACCCTGACAGGTGTGCTCCTGTTTATTGAGCACCATCTGTATACCCACGTCTCTACAAAGTAGAGGCCTCCATTTTATGGAGCAGCAAGGCTCAGAGAAGTTACAAAACCGAACTGAAACGCTGATCATAAGCAACTGAGTCAGAATTATTTCTAAAGGGGCAGATTTGCTTTGTAGTTATGCTTTAACCAAATGACTTCTGATCCAGGAAACAGCCTGGCCAGGAAAGCCAATACCAAAACCTCCTTTATCCAAGCAAGACCTCTGTCCCAACAGACAGGACAGAAAAGTTCTGGGCCAGCAAGCCTGGGAACGAAGAAGACCCACGTGGCATCAGCGCTAAGGGACTGGCTCGCCGCAACACCTCAAGCGATGAAATACACCCAAAGCACAGAGCCTGTCTCCTCCTGTCTCCAACACCAGAGGGGCTGGACCTGGCAAATAGACTGTGCTTCGTGCATACATGCCCATGGCCTGCATGCATTACTAGTGATTGTTACTAGTGATTGGAGAAGGCATTCTACCTCTGAGCTACACCCCCAGCCCTTTTTAATTTTTTATTTTGAAATAGTCTTGCTAAATTGCTGCAGGCCTTACTAAATTGCTGAGACTGGCCTGGAAGCTACCACCTGAGCTGTGATCCTCTTATCTCAGCCTCCCAAGTCCTGGGATTACAGGCATGCATGTGCCTGCACGCCTGGCTCCGCGCTGCCCAATCACTAGTTCAGCTGCTCAACTAGGATCCAAGCTTGGTTTTTGGTTAATGGTAAAGTGATAGCAAAGAATTCCACTCAACTTTTTTTTTTTTTCCCCTGATACTAAGGATGGAACCCAGGGGCATTCTACCTCCAAGCTACACTCCCAGCCCTATTTTTTATTCTTTAGTTTGAAACAGAGTCTCACTAAGTTGTGGAGGGCCTCACTAAGTAGCTGAGGCTGGCTGCAAACCTGCGATCCTCCGGTCTCAGCCTCCCAAGTACTAGGATTACAAGCATGCGCCACCATGCCTGGCTTTCCACTAGATTTTAAGGAAGCCTTTGGACAAACATCTCATCTATTTCTCCTTGCTCTACTTCTATAAAGCCCCCGTTTATATCTGTGCCCATGGGGACTCGGAAAAGCACACTGCAGCCATTGAGCAATTCTGGGCTAGTTTTATTTGCTGACCACTAATGAGACCTGGGGATGCTGCTATTCACGGAGTAAAAGACTCCTGTGGAAGACAGCCTGGTCTCTAGGAGTTTCAAGGCAATGAAGCTGACTCTTCCAGGCTCTTTGAGGGCTGTTTTACCCCTCCAGGGTTAATTTGCATGGCCAAATGGAGTCAGTCAGCAGGGAGGGGAGGAAAGAGCTAATCTGGAACATCAAACAACATGTAAAAGTTGCCCAACACCCCAAGATAACCAGCACAGTCAACACAGAATGACCATTAAGCAATGGGTAACCCAGAGGCAAAGGGGCCTTTCCGATGCTTGCACTTTGCAAATCACCTTGGTGGAGATTCTGCTGACAAACCTGGAGAAAGCAGTGACTGACGGGAGACAGCATTTCACTTCTGAGAGGAAGGCCCCCCTTAACGATCACTCCAACTTCTATGAATGCTAAGAGCCCAGTGCTTCATGCTTACTCAATGATAAGGGGTGAAAAGACCAGCGAGGTCCAGAATGGACTTGGCGGAACAGCTGGGCCTTGGTAGGAGGAGGCGTGGCTTTCTTTTTTTTTTTTTTTTCTCTGCAACGCCCCAGTCCCCTCCCCTACTGTGTCTAAACTTGGGGTGTCTCTGTGTGATGCAGCTTGATGAGAAGTTTCCAGTTTGGAGAAATGCCCATGCTCTAGTTGAGGAGAGTCTAAAAGGGCACTTGGGAATGCCTGCTTACAAATGACACAGCGGCTTATTTCTCCCAAAGATTTGGGCCACCACACACAGGGGAGCCCTGGGTCAACACAGACAATCGCACTGCTTGGACACGAAATACAGTAGCGGCCTCTCTGAGCCAACAAGACCGCCATTGTTCTAATTCCACTTGTTGGTGGCGACGCTGCCTTCTGCACACCAGCGAGGTGGCTGGTTAGGAAGGAAGGCTGCGAGCCAAGTCCCCTGGGCCAAAGGTTCCCTTCTTGCTGCCTCCCCCTGGCCAAACTGTTTCAACTCTCTGGCCTCCAGTTTCTTTATCTAGAAAATAGGGATTTAAAAAAAAAATGGTTATGAGAGGTAAATAAGCTCACTAATTTAAATAAAAGTCAATACAGTACACCCAGCACAGGCTCCAGAAAAGCAGGCTGTCACCTTCCTGCCCTTGCTCCCTGTCCCAGATGTCAATCTGGCCTGGCGGGAAAGGGGTCCAATTCATCAAAGTTTTCTCTCCACCCAATGAGCCAGGTCTAAGGATCTCCAGCTCATGTGTCTGAGAGTTCTTCAATGTCACCTCCTCTCAGGAAAGGGCAACTGGCGAAGTAATAGAGAAATGAATCTAGAACGATCCGCATTCCAACTCTAGACAAGATCAGCCCCCGATTCGACAAGACAGGGCCGGGGGCAAGCCAATCCTGAGAAAGAAGAAGACTTCTTCTTCCTGCCTCTTAACTCCTCAAAGACTATTTGGTGAGGGGCTTCGGCCTCTTTATCAGCCAAAAGCTGAAGGCGAATCCAAAGGAAAAACCTTCAGGATGGATTCTTCTCTCTGTTTCTTCCTCTTGGAAGTGTCCATGCACAACTATTGGCCAAAATGAAAATGAGAATGAAAAAGAAAGAGGGATGGAGAAGGGACATAGCCCCCACTAAAAAAAAAAATCCAAGTCCAGCTTGGTGGATAAAATGCTCCATCTTTTCTGGGTCTGCCATGAAAAATAAATAAGTAAACTGTAATCTCAGGACTGACAGGCAAATGATTAAACGGGAACCTTGACAGAATGCCCCATGAGAAAATGGCTGCACAGGGGGACTCCAGAGTTAGAATTTGCTAGAACTTCTTTCCCTTAGGTTGGTACTATCAAGTTTCACTCTATGCTTATGATCGCCACGGCGCTGAGGCTGTGTGGCCGCCTTTGTTTTGAACCCAAGCTTGTTTCATCTTTCTCTGCCTCTCCTTTCCTGGCCTCCAGAAAAAGAGCTCACTGAAGACATTTGCTCTGGGAAAATACGGGTTCCTTATGGCGAATCCACCCACGCTTGGCAGGAACGGGTTTGCTACTTCTTCTAAGGAATCCACCCAACACAGTAATTAAGTCAATCAGGAATCCCAAGCAACTTTTAAAATATCAAGGCCAGAAGTAATCTCGTCTCTATTTTAAAAAACCAATACTTAGCCTTTTTTTTTTTCTTCCCTACTGAAAAGTCCCTTTTACTCGTCTGAAAAGAGCCTGTTTCAAATCTGCTTCTTTAAAAATTTATAACTCTCCTGGGTCCCCGCAAGAAAAAGAGTCCGCTGTGCAGAGAAGGTAAAAAGCGAAGGATTCATATTTACATTTTAAAAAGTTGGGATGGTATTTTAAGTCCTCACAACCCTTTTGATCCTATTATATTTTAATGGCAGAAGCTCCCAGCCAGGCTCCAGTGAGATGGGAGAGAAGTTTTAACATTCAAGGGAGCAGATGAAGCGGCCACAGTTCTGGAAACTGAATGAGAAATCACCCAGCTCAGCCTGCTCAGCGCAACAGGTCCCTTCGTCTGGCCTGGATCTGGGTCAAAGCAGGAAACCTCAAATCAGAAAACATCACAGCCATTTTCCTTTTCTTGGCAAAATAATGGGTAATGATCGATCAGGTTAACTGAATCTGATCCAAGATACCATTTCCTGAGCGGGGCCACCAGTCGCCGCACTCAAAAGATGAGCAGTTGGAGGGTGTCTCTGGGGTCTTAGCAAACCCGGGCCTCACTCCCAGGCCCACAGAGGCTTTAGAATGAGCGTCACGCCGGCTGGGTGTGGTGGCACACGCCTAGAATCCCCGTACTTGGGCAGCTGAAACAGGGGGATTGCAGGTTTGAGGCCAGCAACTTAATGAAAACCTGTTTCAAAATATAAAAGAAAACAGGGCTGCTGGGGTATAGCTCAGAGGTAAAACACCTCTGGGTTCCATCTCCAGTACCAAAAAAAAAAAAGAAGAAGAAGAAGAGGAGGAGGAGGAAAGGAGGAGAATAATAAAAATCATCAGTGTCACCTAATAATAACTAATAAAATCAGTTAGGAAAAGCTGCTGTTCTTGTCTTTCCTCCGTCTTTTAATTTCTAGGCATTTATACAATGGGTTCATTCTTGGGACCCCTTCGGCCGCTCTCAAGATGCCTTCTTGAAGCATTATCTTCACTCCAGCTCATCTCAATTAGAATGTTAGAATGTTTGTATTAAAAATTAATGAGAAAAAAAAAAACGAATGAGGTTGTAGGAGTAGGTGCGAGAGATGGGTGGAAAGGAGGGTGGGGCGGCCGGGCTGGAGGGCGGGGCTCAGTGCTGTCCCTCTGTTCAGCCCCATTTCCGGCTGTGCCCCGGGCCAGGGCATCTGAACTTGGTGAAGCAGGCTCCTCACGGAGAAATCGGGAGGAAAGCTTCTATATGATCCTGCTTTGAGGGCCAAGGGGGGTGGGGGGTGGAATCCCAGCCAGCAAACAGAGACCATGACAAGGATAACCACAAGGAATGTCAATAAAATGTTATTACAAGCGCTCACTCACCACCTCACCCTCGTGGCTCCCTCCCCCAGAAGCAAAAAGTCAAAACATACAAATTGTGTTTCAGGAGGAGTCCTGTGGCTGTTTCAGGAGAATTCATGAGTACGGAGAAGAGTTCTCCCCAGATGGCCCACTTTTATAATCTCAAGGCTTGAGATGTATTTATTAATTTATTTTTTATACTTATTGGTACTGGAGATTGAATCCAGGGGCATTCTACCTCTGAGCTATAGCCCTAGTCTTTTTTTATTTGGAAACAAGGTCTTGCTAAGTTGCTGAGGTTCTCATCAAGTTGCTGAGGCTATCCTCAAACCTGGAATCCTCTTGTCTCAGCCTTCCAAGTACTGGGATTACAGGTGTACACCACCAAATCCAGGGAAATAGATACTTTGTGGTACTGGGTATTGAACCCAGGGGTACTTTACCCCTGGGGCTATACTCCCAGCCCTTTTTTTTTTATTTTGAAACAGAGTCTCACTAGGTTGCTAAGAATCTCACTATGCTGTTGAGGCTGTCTTCGAACCTATGATTCTCCTGTCTCAGCTTCCCAAGTACAAGGTATACAGGTATGCAACACCACGCCCAGTGAGATGTATTTTTAAAAGAGAACTCGGTTCGCTACCTGATTTAAACTTGGGAACAGGAAGTGGAGCCTGGCATCGGTGAGTATCTTTCAACAGTAACTGGATCTTAGTGACCCATAAGCCCTGTTTACCGGAGCTTTCAAAGCCTAAATCCCAAGCTCTTTCAACATGGCACCCGGAAATAAAACGTGCTATAAACGCAAACTGGAATGAGCCAGACTCGTGCCAGGAAGCATGTGTGCAGGGCTCACAGCAGAGTGAGGAGACCTCTCAGTAGAGGGACCAAGTCCCCAGAGCTCTTGCCTGCCGCGGGTCACGTGCTCCAGGGCTGGCAGGACTCCTGAAGTGAAGTAAGTCCCTAGGAATACCTCCAATAGCTGAAAACCTACAAACTCCAGAGGCACAGATGGATCGCCGGCTACAAATGCCCCCTCGAGGACCTGCGACCACATCTGTGTAAGGAATTCCAAGAGCCACTCTGTGTACTTGGGGAGGGAGTCCCCACCTCCCCTCAATCATTCTTTTTCTTTGGAATCGGATCCATGCATTGATTCCAAGGAGGAATTCAATCGCACCCCTGATACCTGGCGCCAAAACACATTCGTATCACCTTGTGTCAATCACACCCAGCTGCCGAAGTCTCCCAATAAAGAGGCTAGTCACCCAGTTCTTCATCTCCAAAGCTTTGCGAAAGTGAATGCAAGCTACACATGTCACTGACCAGCTTTGGAAAGGGGGTGGGGGTCATGGGAGGGGGATCTGTTTCTGCTAATTGCAATTCCCTCTGCAGGTTAACCCTGGCCAGGAGGACTGGTAGGCTGATCTAGCCCAGCATCCGAGAGCCTGTCTACGTTTGGGGCTTGGAATGTCCATTGAGAAACATCTCAAGCCAGCCAGGGCTCCCAGCCTCCCTGTTGTCCGTCCCAAGTCTTTAGGCATCCTGGGCCTCCAACGGCGCTCTATTTTACCACTTAAAACACTTCTTCAAAGTTTACTACGAAGCAGTGTGGCTCTGAGCCTGCCAAAAGTTTGACTGCGGGGCTCGGTGGAGAGCCAGCCGGTGCCATCCCTCTGCGAGCAAAAGCCGGTCATGGATCCTGGAGGAAGCCAGAGCCATCCCAAAGCCCAAAGTGTCACTGAAGGGGGCTCTCTGGGAAAACGCCCCCTTTTCTGCCCCAACTCCCTAGCTTCAGAATCCAAATTAAAGGCAGTTTGGCCTTTGTGGAGACAGCAGGGGAAAACTCCTCATGAGATGACCCCCCAGACATAACTATTCCTGGCTGAACTTAAATTCTGAATTTCAAATGTCTGGAGAAGCTTGGCTTCAGGGAAAGATGAAAGGAGAGCCAATGAATAAGAGAAAGAAAATAAGTAGCATACCACGACCAAGCCAAACCAAGCTTGACATACCCAAATTATATTGGCAAATGGATGCTTTCACAAATCATTTGTTCTGTCTTTCCTCGAGACAAAAAGAAAGGGAAGAAAGAAAGGAAGAAAAAGAAATCTGGATTCCCAAATCCTAACCCCCACCAGTAAACGGTGTCAATGGAATGCAACCTATAACTGCCGCTCAGAAAGTCCAACATTATTTACACCAGCAGGCACACACAATACCTCCCCGCCAAAAGTTGTGATGCCCGAGGCGGTGCGTTGCCAATTTCATCCACCCTGTACCCTCGCCGGGCGCCGGGCTCCGGGTGCAGCCGACAGCATCCTATTCCCACGGATGCATCTTACATGATCGTGAGGGGCAAATCCCCGCAAGTGGACAGAGACCCCTCCCCAAGGCTCCTCCTCCAGGCTGGCCCCCGGCCGCCCGCCCGCACCCCCTTACCTGCAGGCGCTCGGTGGCCGGCTGCCACATCTTCCAGCCGTGGGGTTCGGCGGGGGAGGCGCAGGCGACACTCGGGATGGCGCCGGGGTGAGGGGCCGCGGTCCCGCTTTCACATGGGGGGGTCGGTGTCAGCGGGACGGGCGTGCGTCCTGGCGCCGGCCACCGCCGCGGGGTGGGCGCGGAGGGCGGCGAGCCGGAGGAGGAGGCGGCGCGGCGCGGCGCTCGGCTGCCCGCAACTTGTGGGCTCGGCCGCGCGCCGGCTGTCCTGGCGCAGCTGCGAAAGGACTGCGCAGCTCCGCCCGGGCCGAGAGCGCACGGCGGCCGCCGCTCCTCCTCCCCCGCCGCCGCCCGGACCTGCGCGCTCTGAGCATGCCCGGGGCGGCGCAGCCCGCGCCCCCAGATGCTGGCGAGGGACTCCGGGAGCCCCAGGAGTATGGGATCTGGGAGGAGGGGCGCAGACTAGCTGGGGAGAAAGGCCCAGAGACTGTTGGGGGGTCATTGAAGAAAGCAAGCATGGCCCTGGGGTCCCAGGCTTCCGTTCAGCAGGCGTCTCGGGAGGGCTGGTGGTGCCTGGTGGTGTGCTTCGGGGAGACTTCCCTTCATTCTTCCCTCGGGAGTTAACTGAGCAACTATTAAGCTCCAGGCCTTATGCCGGGTTCTGAAGATACAGTGGTGCCAAGTAAAAGACAAGAGCCTAGTTCTCTCCTGAGCTTGCGTTCCAGGTTAGAGGAGCCGAGAAGGGACCGGTGCTGTGTCCGGTGGCGATAAATGTCAGGAAGAAAATAAAAGTGGGCTGATAGAGTAAGAGGAGAGCTTCCTAGACGGGGACCCTGGGGAAGACTGGGAAGATGAGAGGGGATGCTCTGGGGAGGGGCAGCATCTTGGGCAGAGGACCAGAGCACCTCTATGAATACCCGTCAGGTAGTGAGACTCTAGTGCGCCAATAAAAGTATCAAAAATAAATAAATAAAACTAAGTCAGGCATGATGGTGCATGCTTGTAATCCCAGTGCTTGGGAGGCTAAGACCGGAGGATTGCAGGTTCCAGCGCAGCCTTAGCAAATAGTGAGACTCCTTTTAACTTGGCAAGACCCTGTTTCCAAATAAAAATATAAAAGGGCTGGGTGTGTAGTTCGGAGGTAGAATGGCCCCGGGTTCAATCCCCAGTGACACACACACACACACACACACACACACACACACACAGAACTATATAAAAAAAAGCAAAGTGCCCCTCAGGTACTCATCCCGGGACCTGCCGGGCACTGAGGGAGGCTCTGAGACCCCGCAGGGAGGCGCTGTGGGCTCCCAGGTCAATGCCTGTACAGGCCGGTCTCTCCCCATCCTCTTAACCACAGGACAAGATAAATGATGCAAATATTCCCACCTTGGGGATGGAAAGAATGGCCTGTGGAGTTTGGGTCACTAGTCCAGGTCGCCAGGCCAGTGAGTGGCTTTGAGAGTGGACACCCAGATGGCTTCTCGTCCCTCTGACTGCTCTGGCCTTTGAGCAGCCCTCTGGGGCGGGGCTCAGCGGGGCGGGGCAGGATGGGGATGTTGAGTCTGCACGGTGGAGGGAGACTGCCGCAGGGGAATGTATTGGGTGGGAAGGAATAGAAAGAGGGGCAGGGAGAGCAGCGCAGGCTCCCAAAGGGCGAGGCCCAGAGGGCATCCGGACGGCAGGAGAAGAGGTCTGAGGGCATCCTTACCGAGACCTCTGCACAGCCTGTCTCCAAGCTGGCCCTGCAATGCCAACATAAGCACCCACATCTGGGCAGATCTGCCCACTTTCTATCCTGCATGGGGCAGCCATTGCCAGGGATCAAAGCACTCCAGCCCTCAGCTGGCTCACCAGATCCAGCCGCAGCTGTCCAGGGACAGAAGCCTGGTCTCCCAAGGCTTGGGGAGTGCATGGCTCACAGAGCCACACAGAGGAGGGTCCCGGTGGCCAGGTAGATCCAGGCTTGCCGCAGCTCCTTCTGGATGGCACCATCACTATGGGGGTGCCACCCACCAGGGCAGCCCACCACCCTTGGTGTCTCCCAGAGCCTGCGGCAAAGCCACAGAGCTGCTGCTGGGGGGCTGATCTCTGTCTCCCCAGATATTCATAGGACCCACCCTCTGCTGCCTGCAAACCACTACCCCCTCCAGCTGCTTGCAGAAGGACCTGCCAACAAATCCCTTCACCTGAGCACAGGCGTGTCAGTGTCAGCCCCACCACCCCCAACGTGGGAAGGTGTCTCCCATGCTTGCAAATGTGCTCTCTGTTTCCAACTGCTAATTTTCCTTCCCTAATAACTCATCCTGCACACCTCCCACAGCTAGAAAATTCCTGATGAAAATAATAGACCCTCCCAGCCCCCACTCTCTTTCATCAAATTCCAAAGTCGAAAAAGAACCACTTCATTGCAATATATATATATATATATATATATATATATATATATATATCCGAATGTACGTATTAAACCCCACAGGAAGCTAAAACAGGCCTATTCTGTTGTTTGCAGACCTCAGCGCTGAAGCCAGCCTCAGTTGCAGATGCTCCCGTGGAAAAGTGATTTTGTTTTAAATAGCAGCGGGATGAGATAACAGCCTAAATTCAAATCGCATTAGAGCGTTAAATCCTGTCTTCTCACCTCTGAGTGTAATTAATTGTTATGACTCAGTAACGCGGCTTTTAGTTGGGAGAATGGTGCTATTTAAAGAGAAAGGCTCGGGCTCTGTGGAGATTGCTCTCAGCTACTGATCCCATTTTGCAAACAGGTTTGGTGAAGTAGAGAAAGTGTTTAAACTCCGATGGCACTTCTGTCTCGGCTACCTTGAAGCCAGCAATCCGGAAATGAGGCGAGAGGAGGGTGGAGGGGACAGGTGGAGGGGACAGGTGGAGGCTGGTGGGAGAAGAGAGGAGATTTTGCTCCCACCCACCGGTTTTGTTCCCAAGTTTTCCCATTCAGGAGGAACCTGCAATGGAAATAGAGACCTCTACTGGCCAGAGGTGGGAGGTGCACTTGGAGCCTTCCCAGCTGGGCTCTGCGACATTCACAAGCTCACCCCGTCTGGTGATTCAGAAAATGCTGCTTTACCTTGTAAACAGGTTTGGGCTGAGCTGAGAACTGCTCTTGAAATAAGCAAGAGGTGTTTTAGTGCCATGAGTAGAAATATTAGGCAATAAGTGCGTGCCTAATTCCATGTGCTTAGTCTTACAATTATCTAAGCAGGTCTAATCTTGTTAATAAATAACAT
The DNA here is from genome assembly GCA_004027655.1 of Graphiurus murinus. NCBI lineage: Eukaryota > Metazoa > Chordata > Mammalia > Rodentia > Gliridae > Graphiurus > Graphiurus murinus. The sequence goes on along the minus strand of PVLC010022302.1, from coordinate 5,283 downwards.
CTCAGTGAAAATGATAAAAAAACAAAAAGGAACAACAAAGCCCAGATGAGTTTTAAACATAACATTTGTTCCAGAGAAACAATTACAACCATCCCGAGAAATTTAATTAAGCCACATTTAATCTAATTCGTGGTTCTCAGCCCTAACATAACGTGACCTAGATGTCCAAATCAGGGTGATGGTGAATTAAATTATGGTCCAACATATCAAAGAAATATCAAAATATTATGCAACCATTAAAGAGGATAATTATGACGTGTGTGGCAGCTAAAACATGTTTGTGATATAATTATTGTGTTTTAAAGTAGACTGCAATAGACATGATTTTAGTATACGTACAAAATATCTATCAGTCTTAAATATTAGAAAGGAGCTGGGATGGTGGGGAAGTTCAAGTTGACTCCTGGCCTTCTGACTATTTATTTAGGTGATAACTTGGCAAGTCATTTGCCTGGCTGAACCTCAGATTTATCCTCTGTGAAACAGGAATGATATTACCTCGTCCTTAGACTTTTTCAGAGAATGATGGTCTTATGTAGTACTTAGGATTTGGGGGAGGGGTGGATGAGTTGATCTCTGTGTACCCCAGTACATGGCAGGTGTGCAGGAAACACTCGTTTTTGTCCCTATTAGGGATCCCCTCCTTTTCACTATTGAAATAATCAAATTTTCCCAATTCTCTTTCTGGGGTTAAGACAGTACCATTTGGAATATTTGTCTATTTCAATTATGTGATGTAGTTTCTCAAAGAAAAGTGACAGGTCATCCTGATGCTCACAGCTCTAATTTGAGCAGATGGCCAGCAACATTTATTAAGGTTGCATATTTAGTAGAGCATTAAAAAGCCATTCAGAAGGCATCTTTAACCTTATTTCAGAATTATCAGAGCAGATGTAGGTAAGCGATGTTTAAAAATCTGGAAGTTCATTAAGCCATTTAAACACCCCTGTAAGGACAAGACCACTGGGCTTTGTCCCCACGTACTGATAGGACTTGATTGGGATGTTAAGGAAATGTTCACCGTTCTTCTTTGCAAACTTGGTTAACAGAAAAATGGTGCAAGTCTGGCTAGTCTGTACATGTGGCTCTCCCGATAGACTTCTTCATTCCCTCCTCCGCCGTAGACCTGTCACAGATTATTTTCAAAATGGCTGCAAAGGTCTCCCCACCCCAAGGAAGCCATGCCCTTTGACTCGCCTGGTTCTCCCATCAAGATTTGGACTCTGTCCACACCCACTCAGGCTCTGCTGGACTCATGACTTAGTTGGCCAATACAAGGAAGCAGTTATGACAGCATGAAACTTCCAAGCTTGGTCCACAAAAAAAAAAAAAAAAAAAAAAAAAAAAAAAAAAAAAAAAAAAAAAAAAAAAAAAAAAAAAAAAAAAAAAAAAAAAAAAAAAAAAAAAAAAAAAAAAAAAACTTGTATTTCTGCTATTGTCCTCTTGGAATGCGAGATCATCCCATGACAAAGGCCAGACTGGGCTCTTTCTCCTGGGAACCATGCAGAGGGAGGCCAAGCCGACAGCACCCACACCAGATGTGTGAGTAAGCTCACCTTTGAACACCCAGCTCAGCCCCTAGCGGACATCAGCCATGCGAGTGATCAGCCGTATGACCAGAAGCACTGTCCAGCTGAGACCAGCTCACATTGCTGACCCCCAGAATCGTGAGCACAGGAAACAGCCCTTTTAAATTTTTTAACCTCCAGTTTTCAGGCAGCTCGTTAGGTAATGGTAGATGACCAATGGAGAAAACGCACTTAAATATCAGTCTTTCCCATAGACGCCACGGCCTCCTCTGCGTTTCCCACCAATGACCGCAACAGGAGGGGCATCAACGGGAGGCCAATGGCATCTAACACACAGACCTGCTTCCTCGCTCTGCTTCACTTCTCTGTCCAGCCGCCCCATCCACCCCTCGATCACAGTCCTCTCGGATTGTGTAGCTCAAGCTTCCAAGTCACTAACCCTAAAGGAACGTGGGAAGGGGCTGGGCTCCAACCATAGGATGATCAAGGTAAATCTTCTCCTGGCCCAAATTGCAGTAAGTGCGAAGTTGTCTGTTCTTTTACAGACCTTCTTGCCCTCTCTGAGATATTGTCCACATAAACGACACCCTGCCCATCCTTCTGGGTGGGTGACTATGGCTCCTGTTCCAATCAGAGCTGGGGAATTAGGAGGAAACTAGAGGGTGGTACCTAGGTCTGCCACATGTAGCATAGAAAGGGGCAGCTCTGTAGGACTGCCGATCTCCATCTCTATGGCCCAGTTTCTTTCTCTACCATATTCCCAACCAACCGACTAGCTCTGTGAGTCCACGTGCATTCTCCTGGGGACGCGTGAGAAGCTACAACTTATGCTCTCTTCCCACCTCATCACTTCTCCATCTGAGCCGACTTCACACAAAGCCCATCTTTCCTTCCTTCTATTTTTGTCTCTTTCTCTCCTTCTTCCCACTTTCATTATCAAAGCCAAGAATGACTTATTCTAAAACCTATAGAAAATGTGATGGGCACAATTTGTACAAATTAGGTTGTGTCAAAAAAAAAATTCTTGCATGATAAGAAAAATGCTTCCTGATCTCCATTAGTCTTTGCTTAACTCAGAACCTCCACGTACAGTTCTGCAGTGTGAAACCGGCACGGCTGAACACGGCCACCCTTCCTTCAGAGATTTTCAAAGCTGCTCCGATATAAAAATCATAAGGGAGTGTCATAGATAAAGTCTGGGGTCTCATGGATGGGACACACATCGGGGAGAGGTAACAAGAAAATGGAATCATCATCCTTAACAAACTCTACCTGGAATTTCAGGTCGAGAATTGGCAGAAACGATGGCTATGTGCTCTGTGCTCTGTTTTTTACTGGTCATACTTTAAAGGAGCAGGAAATCATCAATGGTCTCTTAAACTGTGGATAATGCTCAGGAGTTATTAGTAATAATGGGGTGGGTGTCCCAATATGCAAACAGATCCTGCTCAGGGAACTCTGAACTCATTGTCTCAGCCACCAAGAGCACTGGACAATGCTGAGCCAGTGTCCCACAGCTGAGTCCTTCTGTGGGCACCGCCTTCAGCCAAGGGGAGAATCTTCCCCAAGCTTATGCTTCCTTGAAGCAGCCCACTTCACTGATTGGTCAGTGTGGGGGTGTGAAGGCCTCGACAGGGACACATGTATATCCACTGCAACTGATCCCGTTGGACCAGCCAAGGCTCAGTTGAAGCTGCCTCAAAGCTCCACGTATCCAAACCTGCTTCTGTCACTTGCCTCTGGATTCTTAAGTAGGGATTTGGGAGCCAGGCCACCCACTGGACAGCAGTAGAGAGAGTACTGATCATCTCTGGAAGTCAGAAGCAGGGCAATTGTGAAAACTTTCTCCAGGGGTGAGCCGGAATGAGATATAAATGGAAGAGAAGGGCTGATGGGTGCAAAATGTCCCAGGCATTAGAGAGACTTAGGGGAAATAGTAATTATATGGATTATGGAATCAGGTGGCTCTTGCTGAGTGCTACGATGAGTCAGATGAGGTGTGAAAGCCAGCGTGCTCCTCCAAAACACGTACAGAGACTCGCACAGAAAGCCAAGGACCAGGCTCAAGAATTGGTTACGTGGAGATTGGAGCTCCTGACAAGAATCCACCATTCCAGAAAATGCTGCGTCAAGTTCAAGACCATTATTGAGAAACAGTGAGTCTATGGGGTTGGGGCCGAGAACATAGGTCGATGCCCTGAGAAATCTTGAATTCCCAGATTCCCCGAACCCAGAAGAGGCCTCTTTCTCTACCAAGAGAAGCGCCTCTCCCTCACTCACAAAACGTATACCAGGCTCCACTTTACAAGATAACTATCTTAACAAAATTGATTTTTATAGACCACTGCACTCCACAAAAGCAAAATACATGTTCCTTCTAAGGGCACATAAACAGTCTCCGATGTAGACCATATACTGCTCCATAACACAAGCCTCACCAACTTTAAAAGACCTGAATTATCCAGAAGATATTCTCTGGCCACAGCAGAATTAACTCAGAAATCAGTAAAGGGATGCCGGGTGTGGTGGTGCACGCTTGTAATCCCAGTACTTGGGAGGCTGAGACAGGAGGATCCCAGGTTCGCAGCCAGTCTCAGCTATTTAGTGAAGCCCTCCGCAACTGAGTGAGACCCTGTTTCACAATAAAGAATAAAAAATAGGGCTGGGGTGGAGCTCAGAGGTAGAATGCCCCTGGGTTCAATCCCCAGTACTGAAAAAAAAAAAAAATCAGTAGAGGGGAGGTGCATTGGAAAACCCACTGACATTTGGAAATTAAACAATAGGCTGTCAAATAACCTGGGGATCAAAGAAGAAATGACAAAGGAAATTTTTAAATGTGTTATTTAAATAATAAACACAATCATATCAAAACTGTTGTATGCTCAGAGCAGTATAGAGGGAGGAGTTTATATTTAGAAAATAAAAATGCCCAGAATCAATTATCTAAGCTTCTCCCTCAGGAATCTAGGAAAAAAAAAAAAAAAAGAGTGGGCTGCCTGGGACTCTCTAACATGACTGTGTGAATATAAAATGTCACAAGCACTTCAGAAAATAGCTTGGCAGTTTCTTATAAAGTTGAACATATGCTTGTCATATGACCCAGCACTCCTGCTCGTAGGTATTTACCCAAGAAAAACGAGAACATATGGTCTCGGAAAGACACAAGTATTTATAGCAGCTTTATTTATCATAGACCACATTGGAGACAACCCAAGTATGAATCGAGAGATAAGTGCCTGGACATCCTGTGGTATGTCCTTACAGTGGAATGCTTCTGAGCGGTAAAGAAGAAGAAGTTGCTAGCATACGCAATAGCATGATGAGTCTTAAAATAGTGTGTCGAGCAAAAAAGAAGCTAGACACAAAAGCCTGTATATTGTATACTTTCAATAAATTCTACAACAAATAAAAAGGGCAAAGCATAGCTAAAATATAGAGTGATAAAAGTTTAGTAGTTGGAGGTAGGTGGCTAGAGGAGTGGTTATTCAATACAAATGGATGTGAGGGAGCTTTTAGGATGATGGAAATGTTCTGTTTCTTCTTCATATTCTCTCTCTCTCTCTCTCTCTCTCTCTCTCTCTCTCTCTCTCTTTCTCTTTTTCTCTCTTTCTCTCTCTCTCTCATGTGTGTGTGTGGGGGAGGTACTAGGGATTGAACCCCCAGGGGCATTCTACCTCTAAGCTATACATCCAGCCTTATTCATTCATTTATTTATTTATTTATTTATTTATTTATTTATTTATTTATTTATTTA
>PVLC010022301.1:0-26924 GCA_004027655.1 Graphiurus murinus | reverse complement strand
ATTGAACTCAGGGGCATTCTACCTCCGAGCTATACCCCCAGCCCTGTTTTTTTTTTATTCTTTATTTTGAAACCGAGTCTCACTAAGTTGCAGAGTGCCTCACTAGGTAGCTGAGTCTGGCCGCGAACTCGGATCCTCTGGTCTCAGCCTCCCGAATGCTGGGATTACAAGCGTGCGCCACCACGCCCGGCTTATTCTCACCATATTAAAGATTATTTTTCTACTGCCTCTGGCTTCCAATGTTGCTATTCAACAAAGGCAGTCATTTGATTATTTACTCTTTCTTCATATAGTATCTGACTTTTTTTTTTTTAACCACTTTTAATATCAATTCTCTCCTGCTGTTTCCTTCTTTTTTTTTTTTTTTTTTTTGATTGTTAGGATGTAAAGAACTATTTCCACTAATTCTGGAAAATTATCATCATCTAACTTTGAATATTGTTTCTTCCCCATTCTCTCTAAAGAAGGGAATACAACTTAGTAGATTCAATCATATTTTTTTATATATTTTATCTTCTCAGATCAGTACTCTAAATTATTTTCTCTTCACCTGAATCTAATTTAGTGAGGAATGTGTTTACTGAATATAATATGGCTAGTGTTTCACTTCTCGTTTTTAGGAAATCTTTTGGGTTATTTTTCATACCTGCTTGATTGTGCTTTAAAGTCTCTTGTTCCTACTCATGTTTTTAAACTTCCCTTTTATGTGTTTAAGCATATTAAATGTAATTTCACTTTAATCCATTTATGAAAGCTCTAACATCTAAGATCATTGATGAGATTGTTTCTGCTATTTTTTCTTTTGTTTTTGATTGTCAATAGTGCTTGTTACTTTACATGCTTTATAAATCTTTAATGTGAACTATTTACTTTCCTTTTAAATTTTCTCTGTGGGACTTTGTTTGAAATCTTTGTTTGAGGTACATGAAAGGATTTACTTCTGATTCTCTCAGTTACCCAAGAATACTGTCGACTCAAGACCACTTGAATTAAATTTGATGTTTGTGGGTTTTCAGGACAAAACAGGTAGATGAATTTAAACAAAAAACATTTAAGGGCAATTTTTGGTTACAAATCCTTAGGGGAGGTAGACATGTATATTATCTTTTTCCTCTACCCAGCACCAAGATTAACATGAGCAAATTCCCTTCTTCATGGCAGGTTTATTCCTTATTCACCCCTATTCTGAAAGTGTGGCCTTAGTGTGTGTGTACGCGCATGCGTATGTGGTACTGGGGAGTGAACCCAGGGGCATTTTGCCCCTGAACCTCACCCCCAGCCCTATTTTATTGTTTATTTTGAAACAGAGTCTTACTAAATTGTTGAGGCTGGCCTCAAACCTGCAATCCTCCTGTCTCAGCCTCCCAAGTACTGGGATTATAGGTGTGTGCCACCACGCTCAGCTAAGTACAGCCTTTGAAGCCCAAATTCATGCAGGAGACTCTTGCTAGATTCCCCCATGGGGCAGGCCATAGACACTCTCCTTTGCCCCCTGGACTAGTGCAGCTGCCCATGAAAAGCTCCAGAACTCTAGGGCTCAGCAAACCCCTCAGGACAATGGTGGCTTTGCTGTCAACCCACCTGCCAGGGGTCCCGGCTTAACTTCCGTTTTGGAGTCTAGGGATTCCTTCCTTCTCTTCTGTCTCAGGGATGCATTCACATAGGCTTACAGAATTTTAGCTTTGCCAGTTGGGAGGGTAGTATAGAGTTCCTAACCTGCTCTACTGCCTGACCCAAGCCAACTGGAAACAGCATTTTTTTTTTCCTGGCTCTCCTTTCTACACATAGTCTAAGTATGGCCCCTAACACCCTTGAGATGCCCCACCCAGGCCAAGTAACTGCCCCACTAGGCTACAGGTTCAGTCTTGCTACTCTGCCCAACCCCATCCAGTATTCTCTACGCATGAGCCGGGGGGGTTTGCAACACACAAACCAAATTGTGGTGACCCCTTGCTCTAATCCCTCCAATAGCTTCTCATCACTCAGGGAAAATCCAGAGCTCCCTTCCCTGGCCATGAGGCCCCCGAGGCCTGGCTCCTGCCAGTTATCTCACTTCAATCCAGCACAACATGGCTCCCTTGCTCTGCTCCAAACACATGGAGGGCAGTCCTGCACCCCTGTGGACCTGCTTGCCCCTCGGCTCATAAATCCTTCACCCATATGTTCACACCACCCACTCCTCCCCATACACAGCAAGCTCCCACCACTCTGTCCTCCTACCCTACTTTCCCCAGAGTAGTTTCCCTATTCTGATATTGGAATATAAGGTCTGTCTTGTTCACTACTATATCCCTGCGATTTGAGCCATTGCTGGTGCATAGTAGATGTTGCCTGAATATTTGCTAAATGGATAGTTGGAAGAATTAATGAGTGGATGGATGAATGAATGATTTTACTAATGCTTGTTAAGTCCATAGTTGAATGAATGAATGATTTTACTCTATGATATGTACCTGCTTTGTGGCAGGGCCTGAGTTCAAACTCAGGCTTTCTGATGCTCAAGCCATGTTCTTTCCTCTAGACAGCAGTATTGGGGTGTGTGTGTGTGTGTGTGTGTGTGTGTGTGTGTGTGTGTGTGTTGGGGAGGGGTGAAGAACTACCCTGAGAAAGAAAAGTTACCTCTGGCTCCAGGAGCCTGTTCTCTGGGAGGGGCCTGGCTGTTCTCACCAAGCAGAATGTAGCCAGATGCAACAGAGCCTAAGAATGCACAATCATGCTGCAGAGGGGCGGGCACTGTGCCTCAGCTACCTGCCAAGAGCGGATACTGATGCATCTTGTAGCAGATATGTGCTGGACACAATTAGCCTGGCTGGGACCCAGCATGCATTTTGTGGACTGCATGCACAACACACTTACTTTGAACTTAAACAAACCATGTCAGAAAGGATTCAGACCTCCACCCTCCCTTCCTGCCAAGCACCAGGACAAAGGCAGTGGTCTTGGCAGAAGCGCTCAGCCCCATTCTCTCTGTCTCTGAGTCTAGACCACTCATTTCCTCTCATTCAACTGGCTTTAGTTTTGGCTAAGTGACTCTCTTTTGTTCACTTACACCGTATGTTCTCAGACTTTGCAACTTAAAGGAATCTTCTGGCAGGACTCAACCCGTGGGCTCCTGAATATAAAGGACCAGTGAGCAAGTGCTTTGTGTAAAGGAATGTCATTGTAAGTGGATAAAACACCTCCACAGCCTAACGCTGAATCGTTTAGAATGTAAAATGTAACCTTTCTCAAGCCCTGCGTGGTGGTGCACGCTTGTAATCCCAGCATTTGGGAGGCTGAGACCGGAGGATCCGGGTTCTTGGCCAGCCTCAGCTACCTAGTGAGACCCTCTGCAACTTAGTGAGACTCTGTTTCAAAATAAAGAATAAAAAATAGGACTGGGGGTGTAACTCAGAGGTAGAATGCCCCTGGGTTCAATCCCCAGTACCAAAAAAAAAAAAAAAAAAAAATGTAACCTTTCTCCTCCAGCCATGGGTGGAGATTAGATTAGGCTGAGCACCCGACACATGGGGGTGCCCACTAAAAAGGTCTCCAACTTTTCGTTTGGGGCCTGAGAGACCACATGAGCAAGGAAGGCAGCCTGGCAGGAGGACACAGTTTGGGTGGGTGGCAGGCACAAAGGGGAGGGGCCACGGGGTGGACTCAGGGCTCCTACCCTTTTCTCCTCATGCAGCCCCTCAGTGGGGTGGGGGGCTTCTCCTTCCCCTCTTGGCTCTTTCATCTCCTATCTCCTTCCATAATCTTCTTTACTCCCACAATATGATGTCAGGGAATCAACTCTGTCTGAGGGTCATCGTTTGTGATGTTCTGTCTGTGGCCAGGACAGGGTTCTATGTGTATGTGTATGGGGGGGGGGGGCGAAGAGGGGTACTGGGGATTGAATTCAAAGCATTCTATTTCTGAGTTATACTCCTAGCCCTTTTTATTATTTTTTTGAAACAGGGTCTTGCTAAGTTGCTGAGGGTCTCATTAAGTTGCTGAGGCTGCCCTCAACCCTGCCATCCTCCTGTTTCAGCCTCTGCACCAGGGATACAGGCTTGCACGACTGGGCCAGGTCCCAGGCTCCCGAAGGAGTAAGGAGGAGCAGGCGAGAGAGGTCGCAGGCTCCTTGCACCCTGCGCAGGGCTATCACCGCCTGCGCCGCGGTTTGGAGCCGCCGGGGGCGCTCGAGGCTGCTCGGAGCAGATTCGCCGCTGCAGAGCTCCGACAGGACTGGGGAAATTCCGCCTGCTGCAAACCGCGCCCCAGGCACAGCTCGGGCGGGGACACTGCGGAGCTCGCGGGGCGCCGCAGCCCGGTGGTCACGTACCTGCGCGGCTCCGGGAGCTGGGCCAGGCCGCCTCCGCCCACGCTGGCGCTCCGGAGGCGGAGGATGCGCGAGCGGCCGCCCTGACCGAGCTCCGCACCCTTGGGGTGACCCTTCAGCCCACCCGGAGCCCAGAGAGGTGGTCCTGATCCACAGCCCCGCCGCGTCCCCGGGCCTCTCTTTTCAGTGGGGAGTATTTCTTGCCTTCGGGGAGGCAGAGCTGCCTCAGCCCAGATGGTGGCTCCTCTGGACGCCAAGAGCCGCTGCAGTGCGCCCAGCGGGGCTGCAGAAAGAAGAGGGAAGCTGTCTGTTCTTTAGGATGTCTTTTCCTTAGATAATGCCAGTGGGAAAAACAAAAGGAAAAGTAGAAGAAAGGACAGGCCACTGAGGTTCACAGCTCTGCCTTATCTCCTTTAAACGCCTCGGCAATTCGAGATAGGTAGGCGGCGTCCTACACCCATTTTGCCCATAAGCATTTGAAGAGTTGCATAGAAAAAAAAAAAAGAAGAACTCTCTCAAGGTCACTGGCTGGATGCAGGAGGAGCCCGGTTTCTGGTTCGGTTGTCAGCACGACTTACTCACAGGACAGGTGACAGGAGAGACACGTGGAGGCTCGGCCCACCAGTACCCAGGGAGGGGCCCGCACATGCCGTTCCAGTTCCCGGCCCTCCACAAGGCAGACACTCTGCCTGGACACACAGCAATGTTCTCCAGGGAAGGGGAGCTGGGTGGAGCTCGTGGGAGAGGGAAAACTCGTAGAATTTGCCCTTAGCTAAAATTTTCTAGTTGTACCTTTGAACGTTGTAAAAAAAAAAAAAAAAAAAAAAAAAAAAAACCTCAAAATCACTTTCATGAAAGTTAATCATTCACTTTCTCCACAGGCCTGATGACCTTTGCAATGCTGTTAGACTTTATTTGCCTTTCTTCAAAGTCCTAAAGTTTGTGTTTGGAACAGTGTCCCTTAGGTGAGGAAGAAAGGAATTGGGGGTCCAGTGAAAGAGTTTTTTCCTGCTCTCCATTCTCCAGGAGTTGGGCAAAATCCTTCGTGAAAGGTTATCAACTGAGGACTGAAGAAAGTATCCCTTCTGTAGCTGTGGGCCTTCTGGATCTCCTTACACAGCAGACGCCAGCAGGCACAAGCATTCCAAAACAAGACCCTTGAGGTCCAAGCCGCTATCATCGTGCTTCTGATTCCTTAGGAGCCTGCTCTCATCCAGGTGGCAGCTAAGTTTACCAACAGAAAGGATTATCTTTATTTCACTAGCACAAAAATATGACATTTCAGTCCCTTTAAAAGTTAACTGAGGGCAGGGGTCTAGCTCAGTGGTAGAGCACTTGCCTAGCATGCGCAAGGCCCTGGTTCCATCTCCAGCACACACACACACACACATTAAAAAGTAACTAACTAAGCTCCTATAAGAATTAGGGAGGATGCACTGGCTGTGTGAACATAGGCAGGTCAGCCCATCTCCTTAGGTCTCAGATTCCCCTTCGGCACTGGGCTGAGGGAGTGAGTTCCCCGGGTCGTTCTAAGGTCAATGTTCTGTAGCCTGTACTCCTTCAGGCTGCCTTAAAAAGCCACCCCAGCTCTGTCCCACTGGCAGTTTTTGGCTCAGTGATCAGAGGTGTCAAAGACATTCTGACATCTGGCTGGACATTTTCACTAAGCGTCCTTTGGGACACTCAAATGTGAGATTCGTGAGCCAAACACAGCATCCTTCCCTTCTTCTCCTCTTCTGAGCCTAGCTCTGCTGACTTCCTCCTTTCTCCTCCATGCACCAGAACTGGGAGCCTCTGCACCATCTCTGAGGTCCTCCTATTCTTCAGCCCCCACTTTGAGTCAGGTCTTGAGACCTGAACCTTCTGCCAGGAATGAGTCCTTATTCTTCTACCCCCTCAGCTCAGGCCCTTGTCACTCAATCTCGGGCTCCTGCTACCCCTCCCCTCCCAGCACAACCAACACCCCCTCACCCCATGCATTCGAAGTGTCACTGTCACATCCATGGTGCCAATCCACAGCTCGGGCCAGCCTCTTCTCTATGACAGCAACTCCAGTGGCTTCCTGGTGCCACTGGGGCCCTCCCTCCATGAGGTAAGTAGCCCCAACCTAACTTCCCTCCCACACACTCCCTAGGCTTGAGCCAAACTCAGGGTCTGTTGCACACAGCCCCATTTTTCTGTCTTCCTCTTGGCTGGTCGTGTTCTGCCTGGGGCAGGCCCAACCCCTGCATCTGCCTGTAAAAACGTGACCAGCATGGAGGCCCAGCTCAGTGCTCCTGTTTCTTGAAATGTTTCAGGAGCTCCCTACCCTCACTCGCTTTCATTTATTCAGCCAGCAAATGGGCATCATTGAAGCCGGGCGTGGTGGTGCACGCTTGTAATCCCAGCATTCGGGAGGCTGATACCGTAGGATCCGGGTTCCAGGCGAGCCTCAGCTACCTAGTGAGGCACTCCACAACTTAGCGAGACCCGGTTTCAAAATAAAGAATAAAAAATAGGGCTGAGGGTATAGCTCCGAGGTAGAATGCCCCTGAGTTCAATCTCCAGTACCAAAAAAAAAAAAAAAAAAAAAAAAATGGGTATCATTGAGCACCAGCTCTGCTAGATTCCTTTCAATGGTTAATTCAGTGGTGAATAAGAGGGATGAGTTCCTACTCACAGGGAGCTTGCTGTTGCTAGGTGGCAGAACCGCAACAGGTGAACAAACAAGAAAACAATCGATTCTGAGAGCGCTGTGGACTTCATTACAGTCTTCTTGTAGCATGCCTTTTTGTGATCAAATACTACCATGTAATCCCCCACCTCCACCCCCAGGGAAGATCTGACTCTTGTTCATCTTTGTAACTTCCATGGTGCCATACGTCATCCTATCTGTGTAATAGCCAGGAGTAATGGCCTGTGCCTGTAATCCCAGTACTTGGGACGATGAGACAGGAGGATGGAATGTTGGAGGCCAGCCAGAGCAACATAGAGAGATCCTCAGCAATTCAGCAAGACCCTCTTTCAAAATAAAAAATAAAAATGATCAACGGGTGTAGTGGCACACACCTGTAATCACAGCACTTGGGAGACTAAAACAGGAGGATTGCAGATTCAAGACCAGCGTCAGCAATGTAATGAGACTCTATTTTCAAAACAATAAAAAATTTAAAAAGGGCCTGGGGATTTAGTTCAGAGGTAGAATGTCTCTGGGTTCAATTCACAGTACCACAAAAATAAATAAGTAAGGTTGGTGGTATGGCTCAGAGGTCAAATGCCCCTGGGTTCAATCCCCAGTATCAAATATCTAATTTGTGTAGTAGCCCCTCAGTATGTATTTGTGGAAGGTCAAGGCAGACCCTGGACTTAGTCCCTATCCCACCTCATAATTGTTGAGAAGTTTGGAGCAAGTACTAAGGTTTAAGATCCTCATCTGTAAAATGGGGATCATAAAACCTGCCTCACTTATTTGGAAACCCGAGTAAGATATGGTGTGAGAAACTGCTTGGTAAACTGTAAAATAAAACACCCTGTAATCATAATCATGAAGTCATGGTTACTCAAGGTATTGGCTCTGTTTGGAGGACAACGACATAGGCCATCTTTCCCAAAGTGCAGAAACTCTTTGGATACAAGGATATTTAAAAGTCTTATTTCTAAATCTATTTTTTTTTTTTTTTTGGTATTGGTGATTGAACCCAGAGGCATTCTACCTCTGAGCCATACCCCCAGTCGACTCATTTTATTTGTTTGTTTGTTTGTTTGTTTTGAAAAAGAGTTGAGTCTCACTAAATGCTGAGGCTAGTCTCAAACCTGCAATGCTTCTGTCTCAGCCTCCCAAATACTGGGATTACAGATATGTCAGCTCCTTTCTAAGTTCTTGAGAAAAAAAGAATCCTGGGCTCCCAGGATAATTCCAGGTTACTTGAGAAGCAACTGGGTTCTTCCTTACTGTCTATGAAAATATGTCCTCCTGAGACTATGCCTCTTCCAACCTCTAGGGAATATTGCTTCAAGTGTAGGAGCCATTCTATTAATTGTCTCAGCTAAAAAGCATGCCCCTCTGCTGTGTGTTCCCAGAAAATATGACATAAAATTAAGTCCTCTCTTGCCCTTGACGATGATTTGTTAGTGCTCATGGGTCAAATGTGGATCACCCATGCCCTCTGTTCACCAAACACAGATGGCAAAGACCCTGGAAATTTCTGTTTTCCAACACAGTCCCTGGCTCAGTTTCCATCTTTTGTGCTTCCCAGAATCCACGCATCCTGCAGAGCCTGCCAGCCCCTGCTATTCCCAGGGGTCTGGGATAGCAGCAAATGGCTCAGTCTCAGGATGTGTCATCCAAAATAAAGCCTCCCGAAGCCCCGCGTCACTCTAACAAGATGTGATTTCAAGTGGCCGAGGATCGTACTGGCAGCCACTAGGAAATAAATTGACCCCTTGCTTGTCCAAAGTATCTAGAAGTATTCCAGGGCTTTGGCAAAAATATCTACAGCATCTTGAGCTGTTGTTTTCAAATTAATCCCCCTAAAAATGGCTCCTGGTTGAGATCTGCTTCTCTGACAAAGATGTGATGTAAGTCATTGCTTGGACAAATACCCTTTGGGTATTTGATGAATATTAACTGAACTGAAACAAGGAGAGAGGTATATGTAAATATACAGCTGTCTTGCATTAGCAAGTTCCTCATTAGCATTCTGGCATATCAGTCCCTTAGCCCACTTCTTCTGACCACCTCAATTAATCAGGACCTCAGTGGGGATGTGTATAGTTTCTTGCTTTCTCTAGAGCGGCCTAGAGCCTCTGGCCTTGGAAGCTATTGCTCCTGTGTTCATTTTCTATCCTGGTGACACAGGATTTCACTACCATCGCCATCTCGGGGGATAAGCGCAAAACCAGAGGACAGACAGTGGGAACCTCTGCTGACAGGGCCCTTTCACGAAGGGCCTGGATGTGTCTCAGTTCTGCCTGTGAGTGCATATGAAAACATTTCACTTCCCCAAGATTCAGTTTCCCTGTCTGTATAAATGGGACCAATAGTACGTACATACCTCACATGGTTGTCATTGAATGAATTAAATTATTTGAAAGTGTAGTACACATGCTAGTTACTGTCATCACAGAGATAACACACACATGCAAAACACATTTTTCATATCATGTTTAAATTATCATACAGTAAAATTGACTGGTTCGTGTGTATGGTTCTAAGAATTGTAGTACATGTATAGCTTTGTGTAAACATCAGAAAAGTGAGAATATAGGAGTTCCATTGCCCTGTTCACTCACTAAAGGACATTTAGTCATGGTGTATCATTATTTTAAGATATTGCTGGATTCAGTTTGCCTGTGGGGGAAGGTAAGATTTAATATGAGACCTACCTTTTTAACAAAATTTTAACTATATAGTAAAATATTGTGAACTATAGATATTAAGTCATACTCTAGATCTCCAGAACTTATTCACCTTTCATAATTGAAACTTTTTGACTATTGACGAGCAAGGCTCCATTTGCTTTCAGGGACATTGTTCTGTTTTTTTCCCTTGTATTGTTATTGTCTGGTTTTGGTATCAGAGCAGTGTTGGTCTCACACAATAAACAGAAAAGGATTCTCTCTTCTTCTACTTATCAGTGAGAGACCATCTGGGCCTGGATATTTCATTTCCAAAGTGTTTTAATTATGAATTCAATGTTTTAACTATTCTAAGACTACTGAGAATATGTCTTTCATCATGGCTGAATTTTGTAGGTTGAAGTTTTCAAGAAGTTGGTGTGTTTCACCTAGTTGTGGTGTTTCAGATTTGCATGTGTGGAGTTGTTTGTAGCAATCTTTGTTATCTTTCTAATGTCTGCAGGTTCTGTACTGATGTCTCTTCTTTCATTTCTGATATTGGCAGTTGTGTCTTCTCTCCTTTTTAAACTAATGCTTTTTAATTTTATTGATCCTTTCAAAGCCCACCTTTTTGTTTCATTGATTTTTTTCTCTGCTATTTTCCTGTTTTCAATTTCATCAGTATCTATACTTACATTGCTCTTTCCTTCCATTTGCTTTGGGTTGATTTTGCTCTTCCTGTTCTGGTTGCATAAAATGGAAGTTAAGGTGATCGATTTGGCACCTCACTTCTTTTACTTATTCCTATAAATTTCTTTCTGTGTACTGCTTTTGCTACATCTCATAAATTGTAAATCTTATATTTGTATTTCCGTTCAGTTCAAAATACTTTCTAATTTCCTTCAAGAACTCTTCTCTGACAAGGAGTTATTTAAAAGTTTTTTTTTTTTTTTTTTTTTTTTTTGCGGTACTGGAGATTGAACTCAGGGGCATTCTACCTCCGAGCTAAACCCCCAGCCCTATTTTTTTATTCTTTATTTTGAAACCGAGTCTCACTAAGTTGCAGAGTGCCTCACTAGGTAGCTGAGGCTGGCCGCGAACCCGGATCCTTGGGTTTCAGCCTCCCGAATGCTGGGATTACAAGAGTGCGCCACCACGCCCGGCTTAAAAGTATTTTATTTAATCTCCAAATGTCTTGAGATTTTTTTTACATATATTTTTTATAACTATTAAACCTAAAAGCTGCAAAAATATAGTCATTATTTAAAAAATTAAATGTTTCACTGGGGACCTCCTATGTGCAAACCACTATCCATCCAGGCTGCTTAAAATTCAGTAACAACCTTCAAGGAACTGACCATCTAGGAAGGAAAGCAAAATGCCCATGCAGACAAGCAGGATATGTGGCCATGGGTGATTCATGCTGCTGCCCTGGTGCATGGTGCAGAGGAGCAAGTGACAGGGGTCGAATCCAGGGGAGGTGATCAAGGCCAAGGGTGTGCAGTAGGCCCTGAGAACAGCTAGGACTTCCATAGCGAAGGCTATTTAGGGAAGGCCCGTTTCTAGTAAGAGGAAGCTTTGCCTGGAAGTGAACTTCTCTCCCTCCCAGTGAGTGCCCCGCCAAGCCTACTGCTCACTTCACACACACCTGAGAAGCGAACTAACCTGACTCATAGACTGAGGCTCTTGCAAAAGTTGAAGGCAGCACTGAAAACATTCAGGGAAACAGGACTTTCATTGTTTTCTGGACCAGCAAAAGTGAAGGTGGTGAGGGATGATGAAAGTAAAGCTAACATTGAAAAAGCATTCTACTTCTCTCACATTTTGCAACCTCACAGATTCAGTCTGTCCTGCTCTGTCAGAAATTGAGCTAAGCACTGGAAGTCAAGGGCTCAAGACAATAAAGCAACTGGTTGGCAGAACCTGAAGCCTGCTACCACATTGTGAAAGTGAACCAAATTAGCTTTGGAATTTGGGCCTCTCTCTTAGTCTATTTTTCATTGCTATAACAAAATACATGAATAGAGGTACTTTCTTTTCTTTTCTTTTTTTCAGTACTTAGAATTGAACCCAGGGACTTTCCCCATCTCAACTATACCCCCAGGCCTATTTCATTTTCTATTTTGAAATAGGATCTCACTAAGTTACTGAGGGATTCACTCAGTTGCCAAGGCTGGTCTCGAACCTATGATCTCCTATCTCAACCTTCCAAGTACTGGATTACAGGCATGTACTACCATGCCCAGTGGCTACTTACTTTTAAAAAGAAGCTCATGTATCTCATAGTTTGGGAGGCTGAAAGTCCTTCTTTCCCATTTTTATTCAAAAACTGACTTGTAGATCTGCTTTCAGCATTCAGGAAGAACAGACTAAAAGCAACACTTCTGAAATTTGGGGCATTGCATTTTCCACTATCAATTTGTTTTGCATTTGCATAGCTTATTTACTTATTCATTTATTTATTTATTTTTACTGAAGAAGGACTGGGCATCTGTTGATGATTTAACCCTGAAGGAAATATTTGTGTGAAAAACTTTTCTAGCAAAGATTCAAATGACAGATTTAGTTTAATAGAAAATTTTGTCTTCATTTTAAAGAAAATGTTTTCTTTCTCATTGAGTTTTCTTGAGCAAGTGACTTAAACTCCCCAAGTCTCAGTTTCCTTACTTGGAAAACAGAAATAATAATACCTATGTCATGGGGTTGCCATGACATGGGAAAGACATCAGTCCTAAGAGCTCTCCCGCACACCTGGGCAAATGTGGAATCACCATTGTGGACACAGACCGCCAGAGTACATCACTCAATTCTTTGTGCAGCTCTGTCTTAGAACTTCCAAATAATGCTATGAAATCAAAACGAATCCCTCTACCTTAGCATCTGGCCCCCAAAAATGGAGGGTCAATGTGACTGTTTTCTAATGCAAATGACTAGTTTGTTCTAAAGAAGAATAATTCTAAAACAGGAGAATTTGTGTGAAGGCCCAGATTATGATTTATGTAAAAACAAGATATCCTAAGGAATTTTGTATCTTTATGATGCTTTTTAGTTCAGAAAGGATTTTAACATGCTTCATCTCCTTTTGACTGCCAAAATTACCCCCAGGAAAAAATGCTAGAGAGGGATCAGTGACCACATCGGTCTAAAAAATGGAGAAGTAAAGGCTGGGCATGGTGGCGCCCACTTGTAATCCCAGCATTCGGGAGGCTGAGACCAGAGGATGAAGGTTCGAGGCCAGCCTCAGCTACCTAGTGAGGCACTCCGCAACTGAGTGAGACTCGGTTTCAAAATAAAAGAATAAAAAAATAGGGCTGGGGGTGTAGCTCGGAGGTAGAATGCCCCTGAGTTCAATCCCCAGTACTGCAAAAAAAAAAAAATGGAGAAGTAAAGACTCTAAAAAGAGGATAAAGCACTCACTCACAGCTAATAAGCACTGAAGTAGTCCCAGGACCAGTCTTCTGTGTCCAGTTCTAACTAAGGTTTCTTTGGCTTTGGGGATTATAGTTAAAGTTACTCAAAAGGATGACTAAATCCTCTCTTTCTTATGGCTAAATTATTGTTTTCCCATATACAAAGCACTTGAGTTAGGGTTTGGATGAGCATTTGATTAGCTTTCATGATGGGAGTATTACCTGTGTTACTGAAGTGCCCACATGTGGCTAAAGTCCAGCTAGATAATGGGGTTGACCTGAGAGGAGGAGGGAGTCCATGGGCAGCTCTAAATTACTAGATGCAGTGTTCCTATAATCTGAACCCCTCTCCCCCCACCAGTCCATGTGTTGGGACCTAATACTCAATGCAATAGTAGTAAGAGGCGGGGCTGATTGGGAAGGGATGAAGTCATGAGGGCTTCACCCTCATAAAGGGTATTAGTGCCCTTATAAAAGAGACCGAAGGGAGCTGTCTTCCCTACCCCCATGTAAGAATGAAGCCATCAGGAGGCATTATCTACAAGGAAAAGGCCTTCACTAGACCCTGAACCTGCAAGTACCTCTGTCATAACTTTCCCAAGCTCCAGAACTATAAGCAATCAACTTCTCTTGTTAATAAATTACCCGGCCTAAGGTGTTTTGTTACAGCAGCGTGAACAAACTGAGACAAACGCTAACCCAGCCTTTCCATGGCACCATTTCTGCTGCTGCTTAGTCACACATTTTGAATGAAACCTGATAACACACAGCTCTATGCCTGCCCACACACACATAGAACAGGCCTTTTAGATAGCTCTGGCCTACTCAGGACAGATACTGATCCATTTTTAGGGATCCAGTGTCCTTAGGTGACCTTACAGTCCCTCCTCCTCTGGCTCATCAGGGCCAATCTTGCTCTGGGGCAGCTCTCAGAAGGCCTAGAAAGCTACAGCCAGCCTAGAGGTGCCTCAGCAGAGCCAGTGGGCAAGATTCAGAGATATGGAAGCCTGTGCAGGGGTCTGTACTGGGGACCCCAGGAAGAACCTAGGCATGAAATCTTATTTCTTCTTATCTGCACTGCTTAAACAATTGGATCTGAGAAGGAATTAGTTTTCTAGTGTTTTTTCTTTCAGAGGACTCCCAAGGCTATTCCATTGCTATCAGACCTCCACATGCATTGCTAGATACTTAGCATCCCTGGCTCCTGAGCACTGTGTACTGCTAAGCCCCTCCCTACTCATGGTGACAACCAAAACCAGCTGCTCACCCTTGGACCCCGACTTTTTGAAATGCCTACATAGCCCTAACATAAAAATCACTGAATTAGTTTGGCTAGAAATGTGGTGTGTGTGTGTGTGTGTGTGTGTGTGTGTGTGTGTTGTTTTGTTTTTGGTAGTACTGGGGATCGAACTCAGGGACAGTCTACCTCCAGGCTACACTCCCAGGTCTTTTTATTTTTTATTTTGAAACAGAGACAGGGTCTCACTAACTTGCTGAGGCTGGCCTCAAACCTGTGATCCTCCTGTCTCAGCCTCCCGAGTACTGGGATTATAGGGTATGTCACCACGCCTGTCTTAGAAATGTTTTTGTTTAGAAATATCTTACCCAGTGACAATGGAATCAGCCACCTATGAATTGCAGGAAAATTTGGCCCATATCTGGGTTTTATATGACTCTGGAGATAAAAAATGATATTCACATTTTTACTGGGTTGGGAGGAGGGAGAGAAGAAGGAGAGAGAGTCTACTTGTGGTCTTCAAGGTCTAAAGTACTTACTCTCTGGCTCTTCACTGGAAAAGTTCACACTGTACAAACAAGGACCAAATACAAACCAACCTGCAAGGAGCTACTGACACTGTGGTGTTAGATAATGTTAACTTGAAGGTTCTGAAAAGAACCTGACTATTGCCACCTGCTCTGTGCTCCATGATCAAAGGGGTCACACTCATTAGGTTGACACCACATCATACACCACTTATAAAGTCTTCTATAGAAGAAGGGCCATGAAACTTCAAAATGTGTCTCTCACTTTGAAGATGGCCTGCATTCTCCGTTGAAGGTGTATTCTTTGTTTTCCTCAATAAATTTATATATATATATATTTTTTTTTTTTTTTTTTTTGCGGTACTGGGGATTGAACTCAGGGGCATTCTACCTCCGAGCTATACTCCCAGCCCTATTTTTTATTCTTTATTTTGAAACCGGGTCTCACTAAGTTGCCAAGTGCCTCACTAGGTAGCTGAGGCTGGCCGCGAACCCAGATCCTCCGGTCTCAGCCTCCCGAATGCTGGGATTACAAGCGTGTGCCACCACGCCCAGCTCCTCAATAAATTTATATTTCTATCTCTGACTGGCTTGTGCTAAAATTCTTTACTGTCTGGTTAGCAAAGGACCCCGCTGTTCCTGAGTTGCATCCCTTCTCTCCCACACAGGGAATTGCTCCAGACCCTTCAGGGAATCAATCCTTCTCCCGTGACAGGTTCTGTATAGCCATAAGCAAAGTAGGTAACCTTTCTGTGCCTCAGCTTTCTTATCTGTGACATGTGGTTAAGAAGAGTCCTTGTCTCCTGCGGCTGCCTGGAACAATAAATGAGATCATGTGTACAAAGCACGTGAACTGTGCTGGCCTGTGATTTGCCTTTGCAGATGTTGGTGGCTATTGTGGCTCTCGGTCCTCTTATACTCTCAGCAACAGGAAGGCATTGAAAAGCTATGAGCACCTGTCTCTACATTGAGCACTAGGAACACGGGGGTCTTACTTGTCACACAACATGTGTGTGAGACCTAGACCATGCAGAAACACAGGCAAAATATATTGTGACTATGGGCTTTCCAGGCCCCAGAGTGTTCAGGAAATGGTAATGGTTCATCTGATCTTCGCTGAAGTGTGGGATTCAGACCTAGAGCATAGGTATTTGATCGGACAGCCCAGAAAAGCAGAAGCTCCAGCAGCATGGCATTAAGAATACCTCAAGTTGGAGCCAGGCACAGTGGCGCATGCCTGTAATCCCAGTTTGGGAGGCTGAGACAAGAGGCAGGTTCGAAGCCAGAGATCTGTTTCAAAAATAAAAATTTTAAAAATTTGGGAATGTAGCTCAGAGGTAGAATGCCACTGGCTTCAATCCCCAGTACCAAAAAACAAAAACAAAAGAATTCCTCAAGTAGGTAGTCACACGCTTTCCTAAAAAGATCAAACATAGCTTAACAGTAGAGAAAAAGATCAAGTTTTTTCATTAGCTTCACGCTTGTTGATCCTGGATAGCTCCTTTGCCTGAAATCTCCCAGAACAGATGAGATCCTTCCATGAGTCTCTGCTTCTTCCCATGAAGGAGAGAGCTCTCTCTCTCTCTCTCTGTGTAGATTGTCCAATCCCAGAGCAGAAGCCCTCTGGAAACAGCATCCGCCAGGCAGTGATGGTTTGTGCTGGATAGGAAAGGGATCACTTCCTGTTCTCTCTCTAGTTACTCGGTCCCCACTCTGGGATTCTCAAGCACAGAGCCTGCAAATGAGGCAGGAGAGGAAGCACCATCTTGGAGCAGATGGGCCTGCAACTCCCCCTCCCCCATTTGTCCTGCAGCCTGTGCAATGAGCAGAGGGCCCTTTAAGCTGGTGATGGCCCCAAGGCAAGTGACTTCTGTGTGTGTGTCACAGGAGCAATTGAGGATGCAGTACGGCTCTGTGGGCAAGTGTGGCAGCTCCCCATGACGCCCTTGGCATGAATCCCCACTGCAGGAGCAGCCTGGTGCTGAGAACTGGCAGCCAAGACCACCAGGCTCAGGGCCTGAGCGAGTTGGGCGCTGAATATGCAGTCCCTAAGTGCTCTGGGCTCCTTCCACAAGGAGGACATTATCTTTTATATTATTATATAGTAATGAGAAAATGTTCCTGCAGGCTGCAGCTTTCTGGCAGAGCACACTGTGATCTGTGTGGAAATATGGTTACAGGAATTATGCTCTTATTTATCTTCCTTCCAGAATATCAAAGTTGACAGCTCAGACACAGGTCTGTGGTCATTCCCAGATCATCTCCCCGCTCCAGCCCCAGCCCCTCTGTCATCAGCTTCTCCCTCTCCCACCCCTGGGCTCCTGCTCCCCTGCACCTGCCTTCCTTCCACTTTCAGGCTGAAAGGAGGTACAGCAACTGTATACGCACCTTGCTGGAATTTCCTCACTCAACTCTTAAGGACAGTCTTAGAAGTTAGGTGTTATATTGCTGTCATCTTATAGGAGAGGAAACAGAGACCTAGAGAGGTTAAGTCACCAGTCCAGGGTCACACAGTAAGTGGCAGAGCATGAACTTGAACCAGGCAGTCTGGCTTTATAACTGGTGCTTTAAATCTTGCATGATGTAACTTTCGGGTCTGGTGCTTTTTCTATCTGGTCCTGAGGTAGGATGGAAGGAAAAAAAGAAATGGAGATAAACAGGAAAGGAAAGACACTGTAGCTTTAAATCTAAAAACTCCATGATCACCCTCACCTTCACTCTGAAGGCCTGTTTTCCTCCCAGGCTGAACTCTCAAATGGTCCAGTAAATCTGAAAGTACTCTAAGTCCAGTTAATTAGTGCCCATGTACTTTGTTAGCTTATAGAATGTAGTTTTAGACTGAAAAGAAGTCTGGAGAAAAGATATTTTTCAAAGCCTGCTGCCATCAACTAAATAATATCAACATGAAGATGCTGAGAACTAGACCATTGTCACCTGCTCTGTGTTCCACGCTCACAGAAATCCATCTTGCTCAGCTGACACCAACCCACGCACCTCTCCTACTCTCCATTTACAAGTTTCCCATAAGAGAAGGGCCATGAACCCCCAAGTGTGCATCTCTCACTCTGGGGATGAGACGTTCTCCTTTGAATGTGTATTTCTTGCTTTCCTAAATAAATCCCTGTCTATGTCTATGACTGGCTGGTGCTGAAATTCTTTTCTGTCAAGTAAGCCAAGGACCCCACTGGTCCTGAGTTGCATTCCCCTCCCTCCTCCACTGGGAACTGCTCTGACCCTTCAGGGAATCAACCCTTCTCCTGTGACATCTCTGGGTACAGAACAAACTATGGGTACCATGGTCCTTGGCATCCAGAGCAGGGGACACCGTTGAGCCAAGAAGCACTATTGGTTGGCATTGCCTACCCACTCACCGACCCACATGCCAAGAGGAGATCTATGGAAGCCTCTGGTCATTCAGAGTGGACAAAGCTGTGCTTTCCCTGGCTGTTCCCACAGCATCTCCAGAATTTCCATAGACTGAGTGTCTAGAATTCCACTGGGCAGCCCCGTACCTCCCCAGCAATTTCTAGGATTCTCAGAGCTTCCCAGAACCAGCCTCACTTTGAGAGCTGAGCTTCAGAGGACTGGCTACTGGACACCTGGGCTCCAGGCCAGCTCTCCAGGTGCAGCCATCAACAGTGCTGGGCCCCTCTGCAGGAATGCCAGTCAACGCTGGAGTGTCACCTTGCATCTCTGGGGTGGGCCCATCAGGGTCTCAGCAGGCAAATGTGTATCTCACCAGGGTGCCGCTCACCATGTGTCACACTGTGTTTTTAGTCTTGCCCTCTGGAGTGTGTGCGTGTACAGGGCTTGTGTTTAAACATGGCTGTGTACCAGTAAGGGTACCGAGTATGTTCTAGTGCACGTCCAGCGTGTGCTTGTAGGTACATACACTCTCCTAGTGGCCTCAGCACAGTTGGGGCTGACAGTTGCCTTTATGTTGTTCCTCTTGGCTGCTCTCAACCCCCAGCAATATTCCAAGGTCACAGGGCCCTACCTAGGTAAGAGATCACGGATTGATTTTGTTCATGTAGGGAACAGCCCCTCCCTGCTGTCTTTGCACTGGTTGCTGCTTACCCCTCTTGCTCTGCTGTAGCCTTGCCAATGTCCCCCTGGGACATGGGAGCCATTTGGTTGGAAGGTAGTTCTTGAGCCCATGAAAACACAGTGTGCAGAGCCCTGAGGCCCATGGCGGGGCTGCACCCCACTGCTCCATTTCCTGACCCCGGCTGATCTGCTCACACTGAGTGATTGCGGTCCATGGATGAGGACCCCTCTTCTCTAGTCATTCTGCCTCTGAGTGGTTCTGAGCGGGAAGTAGCATCACTCTCTGGACTCAGGCAGGATGCTTTCAGGTAGGGGAAATGGTAAGCTCTATGACCTTGGTAAATTACTTAAGCCCTCCGAGCTGCTTAAGTTTATTAATCTATAAAATGGGGACAGTAACAGTATACACTTCACAGGGTTTGGGAAGAATGAAACCAGTCACTCTATGCTTCGAGAATACGTTGCAATACTTAGAACACTGTCTGGCATGTAGGCAGCACGGGTAATCGTTTGCTATTTAAAGATTATCCCCCAAGTCAATCTGGCCCTGGATCTGCTGGAGAGGGGGAAAGGGGGAGATGTGACCTTTGATTGGAAGAAAGGTGGAACAATGCCCTTTCACCCCTGGCAAGGACTCCCACTGTGCTGGCATTACCGGGTTCCCCAGGATGCCTGGCAGACCCTGCAGGGAGCTGCCTGCCGTGGAGGCAGGTGAGGACCCAGGGAGGCAAAGCGCTTGCTCAAGACCGCCTGCCTCCCCCTGTTCTGTCGTCTCTGGTCTTTATTAAAGGTCAGCAGAGCAGAGAGCCCTTTTACAATTTGTCTGTGTTGACAAGACCGGCAGACATAGGCTCTAAAAATAAAACTTAATAAGATTTTAAGTAAACACTTTCTCAACGACGATTCAGATCACGACTCTTTCTCCTAGAACAGGGTGACCTATAGCGAAGCCCACTGGGCAGAGGAGGAAATGTCAACGGCTTCAGGGTGTGTGTGTGTGTGTGTGTGTGTGTGTGTGTGTGTGTGTGTGTGTGTTGGGGCGCGGGGGGGGGGTGAACGGACTTGGCCTTTCTTACATTTTGCTTTTTCCCAGCACCTGGCTCTTGAGGTGCTGTGTGGGGGCCACCCAGTGTGTCCAGTTCACAGGGGTGCAGGGTGATGCACCGGGCAGGTCTGGGGCTGCAGAACGCCAGAGAGAGGGGCCGGGGCAGGGGTCCCCCAGGCAGCGCGCGCCGGAGGCGGGGAGTCAGGCCAGCCAGGGTTGTCCTGTAGAAGCGGATCCTGCTCTTTCCCTGCGAAGCGAGAAAAGGTCAGAGAGCTGCAGGAACCGCTGTCAGCCACACCAAGCTTCTGGGGCATTCCGTAAAGGGGGAGGTGCCAAGGGAGGAGAGAGAAGGAAGAGGAGGGGGAGAAGAGGGAGGAGGAGAGAAGCAAGGGAAGGAGGAGCCACTGGCGGAGCCGGAAGGGGCGACAGAGACCGCCCTGGCGCCTGGCGCACGGTGCGCCCGAGGTGGACTACCCGCGGCTCCGTGCCCTCAGTCCCCTCGATGGGACACCAGGGGAGGGGCCGCGGGAGCTTCGGGCAGCGCGGTGGGCGGGGCGGAGCGGGAGCACCTCGGTGGAAAGGGGCGGAGGCGAGCGCCCCAGCCCGCCGGGTTCTAAGTCCCCGGGGCGGAGGTGGTGGCTCCCACCTCCGCCCGGGGCGCCCCCTGCCGACCGCGCCCTTCGTCCCCTCGAGTTTTCCCCTGGCTTTCAGCTCAGTGATAGCAACGGTTTTATTGTTTCCTTCCTGGAGCTGTAGTTGAGGCCGACCGCCCCAGCTGGAATGAAATAGTATTGTTGTGCTCTCGCCACTTTCTGGCTTGGAATTTAAGGATGGAAAAGACGCACTCTCTGTTATTAACGTAGGTGGCAGCTGACCCCAGGCAAACAGCACAGCCTGAGAAACAGAGGCGAGGGAATGGAAATGCTAAACCCTCCTGGCTAGGCGGCCAGTGCAGCCTTGCTGAACTCTCTGTGAGGTATGGAGCCAGGGGACGCCGGCCATGCAGTCCTGTAGGCTGCCCAGTGCCTGCTGACACTGACCCCTTTGCGTGGGTGGTCTCCCACATCCCCGGAATCACCCTATATGCTAGCTAGCATTAACCCCATTTACAGATCAAAAGGCTACAATTCAAAGAGGTTAAGTCACTTTCTCACAGTCACACAGCCTGCAGCAAGATAGATCCCTGATCTATCTACTTTGCCAAGTTATCTCAAGTACCAGGCAGACCCTCAGGACTCTTGTCTTTGGAGGAGTCCCAACAGTGCCGGTTTTCAAAAATCCTCACCCACTCTTGCCGACCTTAACCCACATATATATGTGTGTACAGAGAGAGAGAGAGAGAGAGAGAGAGAGAGAGAGAGAGAGAGAGAGAGAGAGAGAGGGAGAGAGAGAGAGATGGCTGGTACTGGAGATTGAATCCAGCGGCATTCTACCTCCCAGTTACACCCTCAGCCCTTTTTATTCTTTATTTTGAAACAGAGTCTTGCTAAGTTACCAAGGCTGGCCTTGAACTTGGAATCCTCGAGACTCAGCCTCTCAAGCACTAGGATTACAGGTATTCTATAAGAAGTGTCTGGAACTATTTCACGCTAAGGTTTCAGTGACTGAAAAGGGCTTGAAGTGTTCTACCACGCCCTCTGCGATGTTTGCCTTTGAAGAAGAATCTAGGCCTCAAGTTAAAGGAAGGAAGTTCTCTGGGGAGTGGATGTAAGTGAGCCAGGAGTGTGGAGCAGTATTGTGGGCACAGCAGGCCCTGCAGGTGCCTCCTCCCGCACAGGCTAAACCCTGTTCTGTCTGTGCACATAGCTTCAAAAGGCTGGCCTGGGAAAGAAGTGACAGACCCTCGCTAAGAACCTACTGAGTTATAATGTGCCCAGGGAATGCACCTAGGAAGTGCCTGAGTCTACATTCAAACCATTCATTCTGTCATTCTTTAAGCATATTTTTATTCGTTAAATATTATTTTGCTTTGTGCTTTTCTACATAGATGAAATATAACCCTCTTCTCTCCCTCACTGCAGGTGATCCCAAGGGGGCCGTAGACATGTAAACGAATCATTATGGTAAAGTGTTTGATGGATGTGGCATAGGGTATCCTGGGAGAGCCGAGAAAACCAGAACACAAAGCCAGTTCCACCTAAAGGCAAGAGGTGGAGAGGAAAAGAAGAAAATCTGGGAAAAGAACTCTGTATTGGGGCCTCCCCACCCCCTCCAGAAGCACTGTTGGCTGGAGAAGGGGACCCAAGTGGCTTTGGATGGGGCCTCTTGAAATGTCCCTTGCTCCTCCCCTGCTGTGGGCCACCTGACTTCACTGCAGCATTCTGAGGAGTATTAGATCATTATAAAGCGCCTTGCATCTCTTGGTACATTGGGACAGCCTAAATGTACGGCAATCATCATTTTTCTTTGCTTTCCTAGTCCAACAGAAAATGATTTAAAAATATGCTTGACTTGAAGAATAAGGATAAAAAGATAAATAAATGTGGGAGCCCAGGGTAAAAATGGAAAATAGATGAAACCCAAAGTAATCTCAAGGTGTCTTTTTCTCTGTGTTTCTATTTTGCAGGTTTTAAAAGCAGAATTAAAGTGTAAAGCGGAGGGAAATTTCTCTGATGCAGCATTTACATAAGAAACACATTCAGAAAAAGAGGCTGTGATTCTGAAAGTGTCCTTATTATATGGCACTAAAAATTTCTCTTGGGAAGGGGAAGGTTTAAATTAGTTGGAAAGAGGAGGATATAAAACCTCCTTCTTCAAAATGCGAGTTTCTCCCAAACCAAAAATTCCACCTTAGGAACCGGCCACTCTGTGTTCATGAGCAGACAGAGCCCTCATTGTGCAAGGGCTCCACCTTCTCAAGTCTTCATTATAGTTCACTGGCTCCTCCTACATCCGCTTGACAAGTCCCAACATTGAACTTGATGCTAAATCATAGACCTCAGCACAATTCACAAGGAGGTCCTTGTTTTTAATGGTTGTGCATTTTGCTCTAGGGATGTATCCATAGGCCGTTTAGTGGACTTGAGAGATCAAAGTTAGCATAAGTAGCACAAAATACATATTCAGGCCCACATTCCGTGTGTGTGTGTGTGTGTGTGTGTGTGTGTATGTATGTTTGCATTCATTTTCTTTGATATCTTTCAAATATTTGCAGGCTAAACTGCATAAACTTTCAAGGAAAAATGCTATTAACATGGTGTTCTGGTTATCTACTGCTGCATGATGAACTACTCCATACTTGGTGGTTTAAATAGCATCCATTTCATTATATATCATGATTTTGTAGGTCAGGAATTAGGATAGGGCTCAGTTGGATGATTCTCCTACTCCACAGAATGGCATTGATTGGGGTCACTCAGTGGTATTTAGCTAGTGGTTAGGCTGGTCTGGAAAACCCAAAACAATTTACTCACCTGGCCTTGGCAGAGAAGGCTATACGGCTGGAGTCCTAGGACCTTGTTCCTCAATGTGTACTCAGGGCCTCTTTATATAGTCTCTCTAGCAAGGTAGTCAGACTTCTTACCATGGGATCCAGTATCTTTTTTTTGCTTGTTTTTCTCAAACTCTACTGTGCATCAGAATCACTTGGAGGGCTTATCCAAATACAGCTTACTGGGTCCCACCCCCAAAGTTTCTGAACCCAAGAATTAACATCTCTTGGGTGATGCCCAATGCCCACATTGCTTAGTTTAGGGCTCTAGGACCATGTGTTCCAGGACACATAAAGCCCACACTGCCAGTCCCCATTAAAAAGTCTTTGTCTGGAATCCTAACACCCCCAACTTCCTCACCCTCTCTTTTCAATAACAGAGTTGCTGTGGGGTGGATTGAGATGTGTAACTGGTTAGATCATTTGTGTGTGCACTGGTTCTCAAAGTGTGGTCCAGGGACTAAGCAATGTGGGCATTGGGCATCACCCAAGAGATGTTAATTCTTGGGTTCAGAAGCTTTGGGGGTGGGACCCAGTAAGCTGCATTTGGATAAGCCCTCCAAGTGATTCTGATGCACACTAGAGTTTGAGAAAAACAAGCAAAAAAATGATACTGGATCCCAACCCAGAGAATCTACTGGTCTTTCTGTGGTGCTGCCGGCATCTGGTTATTTTAAAAGCATCCATGGAGATTCCAATATAAAGTCAGTATTGAGAATAGCTGGTCTAGAACAGGAAGTTCCCCTTAGGTAGGTAAGTCAACTATAAGACATCTCGATAAATTACCACAGGCTGGTTGCAGAAATCTAGACAGATCATGAGAACAGGTGTACCCTGAGGGCTCTGGGGTGACTAGGTCACAGAGGGTGGGTGACCCAGAAATCCTTACTCTTCACCCTAACATCCAAGACCAGCACCATGGAGTCCTGACTTATACCTTACTGTCACCTACACATAGCCTAGGTTGCAGACTGCATAGTCCAAAACCCTGCTACTCAAACTGAGATCCCTGGACCAGCAGCACGGACATCAACTGAAAGTTCATTACACAGGAAGAATCCCAGGCTACCCCCAGACCTATGGCATTAGAATCAGCTTTTTAACAAGATTGCCCAGGCGACCAAAGGCATGACGCAGTTTGAGTTCTGCTCTTGAGCAAGTTTAGTTCTTCTGGCCACCTCCTGAGTCTTGACCGTATCCCAGGTTCCCCAGATGATCAGAGGTCCACAGGTGGCACAGCTGTAAGGACTTAGCTCAAATAGGGCACTAAATGACCAGTCTCAAACACACACACACACACACTCCTGATCTTTTTAATGCCTACGCTATGGAGCCAATAGTTGCAGCTAAATAACAAAATACAAATTTGCTTTTGGTTTTTAGCCTTTCACAGATGACAAAGAACTAGGACTAGCCTTGTATCTATCTTTCAATGTTGAATTACCCAACTCAAGCCCAGTAAAGAGAAACAAACTCTTAACACTTAACTCTTGGACATATCTGCAGCTTTAAGCTTCTTTACCTCATGCCCACTCGTGGGTGGCCTTAGGCCATTTTCACAGCTTTGGGGCCCACAGTTCCAGCTACCATGAAGCTGCTATTTTGAATTCAGGTGTTGATTACCTCCTTCACACCACATTGCTACTGTTCAGAACTAAATTCCCCAAATGGCTCTTACCATCTTGCCTAAGATGATTTTTCTTCTGCTTGACAATATGCAGAGTTAATGGTCTGTCCCACTATTGTTTTACCTATTGGATTTGGAGTTTACCCTCTACTAGTGTGGCTTACTCTAAACAAACTAAATGCATAGATTATACCATTGGTGGTCAACCATGATAAGAAATAAGTCTTCTGACTTTCCAACATGCAAGACACCTTGCTTTGGCCTTTTTACTCAGTTGGTCCAATGTGATCCCTTTCGGTGGAGTACTGCAGTTGGGTTCAGGCCACTGGCCTGTCTCATTTCCAGCTGGGTCTCTCTGTCTCCTTTTGCCAACCTCATGATGGACTGGTTTCTCCTACACCTGAAGTATGATCTTTCCCAGAAGAAAAAAAGCATCTGAGGAGGACCGTCAGGTCTCTGAGTAGCATGGGCCTGTGCTAAGCACCACACTGGCCAGGCGCCAAGCAAGACAATTCCTCATGGAAATTCTTGCCGTTTTCACAGGATGCTGTGTTTTTCTATTTTTGACAAAAGAATGCCATTGTCTGGGGATGAGAAAAGGCTTTGGCTTACATTAAAGAAGAACTCTGCATTGATGCCAATAGGAGAATAGTGTCATGATAGAATAGGCAGTTCTCTTGGCAAGGTGCAGGTAGTTATGCTGCAACTAGACACAGCATCAAAATGATCCTCCTCCAGCTGACTGGGTCATTTTATTGATTATATATCTTGTGGGAGGAAAAAAAGAGGGTGAGCTATGCCAGGTAGAATTTTTGTGGGTGCATATGTTTGTGGCCAGCTTTGAGAAAAACAATATACAAAAACCAGTGGTTGCAAAGTCGACCAATTGAGGAGGGAAATTCTTTTCTTTTTAAAAAGAATTTGTCACAGGCTTCTTTAAATACTAAGGACCCAAGACTTGGAGAGTCTGAGAGACATTGGAGATACTGTGAGGGAAACTAGCTGGCCAGGTGACTCAAGATGACAGCAGCTACAGGGGGATAAAATAGTCCATAGGCTTGGGTTTGTAGACCCAAAAGCTCAGTCTGAAAATATAGAGTTGATGGGGCTCTGTGGGATCGACTACTTCTAACCTAACTCATGGGAGTCCAAGGTACAACTTGGTTGCCAGTTTGTTGGTATACTATAGGAATATCTCTTTCCATTAATTAATGCAACACCTTTTTTTTAATGCCCATTATGGGATCAATTTCCCTTTCCTCATGTTGCATACATTCTAGTAGGGGAGATATATGATAAGCAAATAAGTAAATGATATGCCAGGTGCTATGAGAAAAATAAGAAAGGTTAAGGTGAAGAGAAAGTATTGGGGTGGAAGTGATAATAGGGAGTTTTCCTTTTTCATTTAGGAATGTCAGGGAAAGTCTTTCTGATAAGGAAATGTCTGAGCAGAATTCCAAAGGAGCTAGACCCAGTGGTATCTATCTGTTGTAGTCAGCACGTGAAGGGCAGATGCGTGCCTGATGTGTTTAGGAACTAGCAAGGAGGGTATGGTGAATGCACAGAGGTGAGAGGGAGAGAGAGGGTTGGAGTCAGAGCCGGAGCCCTGTGAATCCCTGGAGGCCTTTGCAAGGGTTTGGGGTTTTGCTCCAAGTGAGAGTTTGAGCTGAAGAGTGATATAATCTGATTTGCATTTTGAGGCAATCTCTGGCTGGCTGTACTGAAAATAGTTGATGGCTGATCAGGGAAGAAGCCGAGATGCCTTTGTAATGATGAAGGCAGGAAATCAGAATAGCCTGGACCAGTCAATGGTAGAAGAAGGTGAGAGATGATGGGCATGGTGGTGCACGCTTGTAATTCCAGTACTTGGAAGGCTGAGACAGGAGGATCATAGGTTTGAGGTTGGCCTTAGCAACTTTGTAAAACACTCAAAAACTTACTGAGACCCTGTTTTAAAATAAAAAGGGCTAAAGGACTGG
>PVLC010022300.1:0-26922 GCA_004027655.1 Graphiurus murinus | reverse complement strand
AAAAAAAAAAAAAAAAAAAAAAAAAAAAAAAAAAAAAAAAAAAGATCGTGGGTGGTGTGGATGAGGGGCAGGCCATACCCGTCTCCCCTCTAGGGGCGAATCTGGCCTTGGGCTCACCTTATGACTGCTCTTCTGCAAACCTGACAGGTGGAAATCCATACTATCCCCAGGGCAATGTTGCTTGTGATAAAAATCTCCTCCCCGAGGGAGGTAACCACAGATCGCCCACGGGAAGCCACTGCTCCGGCTTCCAGAAGGGGGCAGTACTTGGAACTGTGCATGTCCCTTTCGGGGTCCTGGAAGCTCTCTCTGCCTGGGGAATTGTCGCACAGGCTGTGGGCCCACGGTGGGCCCCGCACACCTCCATGGCTCTCCTTTCCTTGTGCCTGAGCTGTTCCTTGGGGCCAGCGACTCGCTCATACCCTAAAGCAGCCCACCACCCGCTGCAGAGATTCCCGTGGATTAGCAAGCCCAGTGTGGCCCCTGCAGATTTTCCAAATCTTACTCAGCTTGATTTAAGAAGACCCCATGTTGGGTCTCTGGCAAGGATCTGGGGCTGGGCTACAGGGAGGGAAGGGCCTGCTCTGACAGGAGGCCCCCGTTCCCAGCCCACCTGCTCAAAGCGCCAGCCGTCGGACATGGTGGACACCATCTGCGTGAGCTCCTCCTCCTGGCACTGCAGCACGCGGTACACATGCTTGGGCGGCACCTGCAGGCAAGAGGTTCACATGGAGGGCACCCAGGAGGGTCAGGAGCCTCTGCACCCCCCACCTACATACTCCTAGAAAGTGGGAGAGAAGGAAGAGGAGGGGAGGGAGGGAGCCATGCTCTATGTACCTACTAACGTACCGGGCATTTGAAACGCATGACCTCACCCCTTCCAAGACCTCCGTGTGTTAGGTGATTTCTCACTGGGGCTCAGAGAGGTTCAGTTACTTGCCCAAGCTCACCCAGCTCAAGGGTGGCAAAGCCAGAGTGCAAGTGATTCAAGAGGGAAGGAGGGCAGGGCTGGGGAGACGGGTGCCTCCCCTCTTCAGCCCCTGGGGCTGGGAGGTGGTGCCTCATTCCCTGTCCCCAGCCCCACGCCCCTTAGGGCAGGCAGAGAATTTCTCCACCTCCTCCTGCAGACTGGTCACTGAGGCCCAGCTCAGGAAGGCCAGCCCAGCGGCTCACACTGTGCCCGGGGGACAGTCTGACCCCAGGAGATGGACAACTTACTAATCCTGGACGGTCAGCCCCCTGCACCTGCTCCCCAACCCCGGTCTCCCTGGTGAGGAGTGTGACTGACCCAGGAGCCAGGCGGGGGCAGAACCAGTGTGCCTGTCCCCTGCCTCCGTCCCTCCCAGCCCTCTCGCCCCGCTCCGTCAGGGTGGCCGCTCCCGACCTGGGTCACCGTGTAGTCCTTCTCCTCAATCCGGTCCTTGATGATGCGGATGAGCGGGCCGATGTTGTAGAACTCCGCCTCCTCCAGGACGCCTGCCACAGAGGAGCAGCCTGTCACCCCGCGCCCACACTCCACTCTGCCCCCAATCCACCATGGGTTCAGGGGTCACGCAGGAGGGGAGGTCACCTTCCTGGGACCCCACGCTCCCCACAGAAGGGGCCGAGAGGTGGCCACTCGGCCAATACCACATCTCCGCTAGGCTGAGCACGGCGGCCCGGGTCACATAATCCACGGCTACTCTAGCGCTCACAAGAGACTGTGTCCTACAACGCCACCGTGAGCAGGGCCTGGGCCGAGCCCCTGTGTGCTCCCAATTATCAAGATCGGGCAAAATGCCAGGCCCTGAGTTCAGGACGCGACAGCCTTTAGGGAGCTGAATTCTCAGAGCCAGAAGTGGGTATTTTCGTGGTCTTCATGAACAACTAGGGAAACTGAGGCTCTGAAAGACAAGCAGAGCCGGGCATGGTGGTGCACGCTTGTAATCCCAGCATTTGGGAGGCTGAGACGGGAGGATCCGGGTTCGCGGCCAGCCTCAGCTACCTAGTGAGGCACTCCGCAACTTAGTGGGACCCTGTTTCAAAATAAAGAATAAAAAAATAGGGCTGGGGGTATAGCTCGGAGGTAGAATGCCCCTGAGTTCAATCCCCAGTACCGCAAAAAGAAAAAGACAAGCTTGTCTGAGATCATGAAGCCAGTAAGCCTCTGAATACACTGAAGCTCCTCAGCCTTCAGTGCTCACGTCTTCTTGCTAGAAATGCATATGCTTCTGTACGCGCATCCCCCCCAACCACCACACTTCACAGTTTGCAAAGCTCCTCGTATGCTCCTCTTCAGTCCTGGGGACATGAGGAAAGCAAGCACCTTCATCCTCATTTTATAGCTAATTTAATCTGAGAGATTAAGTAAATTGCCCCACCCAGTGAAGTGCAAAGGACTCCCAGGTGTTGGGACTTCCCTAAGTTCCTGCAGGCCCGGGACCTTCTGGGCCTTTCCTTGACTGGCCTGGGTTCCCTGGGGACAGGGTCTGTTAGGCGCTGTGTGAACCTATGTTGGACTCTAATTGCCAAGGTGGTGGTATCAGGAGGGGGCAGGCCTGTGGGAGGTGCGGAGGTCATGAGAATGGGATCAGTGCCCTTCAAAGAAGAGGCCAGACAGAGCCAAGTGTGGTGGCGCACGCTTGTAATCCCAGTACTTAGGAGGCTGACACAGGAGGATCCGGGTTCGCGGCCAGTCTCAGCTACCTAGTGAGGCACTCCGCAACTTAGTGAGACTCGGTTTCAAAATAAAGAGTAAAAAATAGGGCTGGTGGTATAGTTCGGAGGTAGAATGCCTCTGAGTTCAATCCCCAGTACCGCAAAAAAAAAAAAAAAGAGGCCAGAGAGCTTGCTGGCTCCCTCTGCCACATGAGGGTATAAGAAGTCGGCCAACTGCAGCCTTGAAAGTGGGCCCTCACCAGAGCCTGACCACGCCGGCACCCTGATCTCAGAATTCCAGGCTCCCGAACTGAGAGAAATCAGCATCTGTTGTTCATAAGCCAGCCGGTCGCTGGTGCTTTTTGGTACACTGCCTCAAGCAGTAAGACGGGGCCCTTCTCTTGTCTTCCCTGCTCTCCCTGCTCCCTGGCCTCTGTGGGCCCTAACGCCGAGGGGGCAGACAGTGAGCGTTGCTGCCTGCGGGATGGAATCCCCCACCCCATGCCCTGGTACAGCCATGACAGATGATCTGACCGTGCACCACACAGCCTCAGGGCCAGCTCGAGGCCGGGCTGGAATCAGCTCCTTCTGTCCTCTCCACAGTCAGTGAGGTGGAAGCTACTGTCATCCCACTTCACAGATGGGGGCATGGTGACACCCAGGCGTTGATGATGTGCCCAGTGTCACACAGCTAGCAAGTCTCCTCTGGCCCCTTGTGCAGGGAGGGCCCTAGCTCTGTCTGCAGGTGCGGGGAGTAGCAGGGCTCTGAGAAAGCCAGACCTGTAAACAAGTGCTGGCGGTGGCCCAGCTGCCTCCCCTCCCCCCAGCACCTGCTCCTGGGCCTGGCCACGCCCTCACCCTCTGCGCTCCCCTAGGGGCTGCAGTAGGACTCAGCAGAGAACCCACAGGTAGCTCTGACGCTGGAGTCCTGCCCTTTGGGAAGCCACTTGGCTGTATGCCATATAAGCTCCTGTATGCCACAGCCCAGAGCAGGAGGAAAGGACCATGCAGGGCACCCATAGGTGCGCAGGACTCCTGCACCTGTAGTCCCAACACACGCCCTTCATAATGCAGGTCACTGTCCCCATTTATTATAGAGACCAGTGCAGAAAAGTGACATGTTGGCCTGGCTGGTCAACTGACCCGGAGCCACGGCCTGTGTCCCCAGGAAAGCATGCCTGGCGCTGACTATAGTCCCTGTCCCCGCGAGGGTGGTCACCGACGTGACTCTTCTCCAGATACGGGTTCCCCACCATCTGTCTGTTAGGCCAGTGCGTGGGCCAAAGCCTTGCCGGGGAGCCGGCACCCCCTCCCCTGCCTCCACCCACAACCGTGCCGCAGAGGCTGCCAGATCTGGGGAAGAGTCACCTGCTCCGCCCACCAGCTGACTGCACCTCGCCAGGCAGAACCGAAGATACTCATTGCCCGGCCAAAAAAGGCCTCAGCCCTTCCCATGCCATCTCCATGGTCTCTCTCCCAGCCCCTGGGTGTGGCTGTCCACACCTGGCTTCCCAGGAGGGCAGGAAAAAGGGCCTGGCTGCCGCCAGCGATGGAGGCCTGGGGCCTCGCTGGCGTCCTCTATCCTTTCCATGTGTGTCCCTGTCACCTCCTGACACCGGGCCTGTCAATCAGCTTGGCAGGGACCCCCGGGAATCAGTCCTGTCTGGGACAGAAAGAGGCTGAAAACACGGGAGAAAGCAGATGTCCAT
The DNA here is from genome assembly GCA_004027655.1 of Graphiurus murinus. Classification (NCBI taxonomy): domain Eukaryota; kingdom Metazoa; phylum Chordata; class Mammalia; order Rodentia; family Gliridae; genus Graphiurus; species Graphiurus murinus. The sequence goes on along the minus strand of PVLC010022300.1, from coordinate 22,576 downwards.
CGAGGCTGGGAGGAATGGCTTTGGGCCTCTACGGAAGGCCACACAGGCCGCAGAGGTCAGGGCCCCCGGAACCAACTCACCCTCCTCCGCCATGTCCTTGTCCAGGACCAGTTTGCCATGCCGCAGGAAGTTCAGGATGGGCCCAAAGTAGGTGGGGTCCCGGTCAATGAGGTAGGCCCCGGTCTCATCCTGCAGAGGGGAGGGCAGGGGTAGTGAGAGGGGAGCACGAGCCGCCCCGGGGCCACCTGGCACCTCGGCTCCCCGCGGTCCAGGGGAGGCGGCATGCTGGAGCAGCAAGGTCTGGGGCCAGCTGGTTCCAACCCTGCCTCTGCCTCTTCTCAACTGTGCGACCCAGGGCCAACAATCTGTCCTCTCTGAGCCTCTTTCCCCTCCCCCGTACTAGGGGTCCCTGTGAGCATACAGTCAGAGCAGGCCCAGGGGGCACCTGGCCTGGCACGGGGCTCTGTGACTGTCCCTCCCTCTTAGCGGGTCCCCCGAAGCCAGCCCACTTGGCCCCAGATCCCTAGTCTTTCAGGGGATGTTTACAAGTTTCCAAAGGAGCCGCTGTCTCATTGGACACTGGCCGCCTGCAGGGAGGCAGGGCCGGCATCTGCACAACTCCAGGGAGGACGGAGACCTTAGCAGGTGGGGGGACTTGCCCAAGGTCACAGTGTTGGAGGGTCACTGGACAGACGGGGGGACAGGGAGCCTTCGATGTCCTCTCCAGACCAGCCCCTGGGGATTTTGGAGCAGGGAGCTGACTACAGAGGGTGCAGGGCTCCCACCCAAGGTCATGCAGGGAGTTGGCAGTGGTGCGGGTGGGAGCCGGGCAATGGAACTCGCTGGGCCAGCTCTCCTCCCAGACTAAGCCCGGCACAGAAATCCCCAGGACTCCACCCAGGTCCCACTTGGCCATCCACACCCCGAAGGAACAGGGAGAAGCGGCCCGGCCCCGGGTGGGAGCGGTGTTTGGGAAGCAGAGCTGGCCGGACATGTAGCGGCCGGTCCCTCCCCACAGCCACAAAGGAGGGAGCGTCCCCATCCCGTCCTGGCTCCCCGTGGCCCCGGCCTGCCCCGCGGTTGCCACAGCAATGGGACATGGCTCACCCCGGGCTCCGCTTCCTCCCGCTCCCGCCAGTCCCTCCCGCCGCGGCTCCTCGGAAGGACGGACCGCAGCTCCGGCCGGGACTGGGGAGCGGGGACCCCGGCCGCTCTCCCCCGGCCCACCGCCCGCCCACTCACCCGGTCCGACTGCAGCTCTTCCCCCTGGCACAGGCGGCTCAGGAAGGACTTCTGCTCGCGGCACAGCGTCTGCCGGGTGGTCAGGAACACCGTGCCCCCCACGTTGAGCCGCACCCACTTGCCCCAGCCGCCCGCCGCCCGGCCGCCCGCCCCCGCCGCCGCCGCCGCGGCCTCCGCGGCCTCCATCCTCATCGCTCGCCGGCGTCTGCAGCCTCCGCTCGGCGCCCGCGGGCGGCACCGCTCGGCGCCGGGCATGCCGGGAGCTGCAGTCCTTGGGCTGCGCCGGTCCCGGCCTCCCCGGCGCCGCGCTCCCGCCGCTCCCGCCGCTCCCGCCGCCCGCGGCTCTCCAGGGAGCCCCTGGGCCAGATGCCCGCGATCGGGGAGGTCAGGCTCCCGGACACTGGGGAAAAATAGTGGTACCCCAAGCCACGCCCCTCCGATCGCTTTTTTCCTTTCCCGGCTTTTTCCTTTCCTGGACTTCCTGTAACCTCTACCTGCGTTTGTTTTCTGCCAGGTGTGGGTGTGTGTTGCTGGGGATGGAACCCAGCCCCCACCCCCCATGCTCTGCCGTGGAGGGTCGCCCCCAGCCCAGCGTGCGTAGCGAGGGGTGCGCTCTTCCCAACCACAGGAGTTCTTGGGGGACAGTATGGTTGGACTTAGGGTTGGCTGGGCACCTGCTGTGTGCCAGGTGCTTTGTGGACGCTTCATTTATGCTCTCAGGCTGGTATGACTGCCCGTTTTTACAGATGGGACCGCAGAAGCGCAGGAGCTGGGGGTTCATACAGCTGGCGGGGCAGGCCGGCCCAGCCCAGGTGGGCTCCAGGGGTTTTTCCACCACCGAAGTCCCTTTCCTGTGCCCCTGCCGTGGGTGTTCAGGGATCCTGGGAGGAACGAAGAGTAGAGAGGACACAGGATCAAAGTCAGGACGACTGAGTTGGCATCCTGACTTTTGTGGGATGGGAGTTGGAGAGGTGGTCTCAGGAGTAGATGGGGGGGAGTCAGGCTGAGTACCCTGCTGGTTCCTGACTGGAGCCTTTGACGGTGGCTCAGTGAAGTAGGAAGGAGAGACAGGTTTGGGGAGCACCCAGAGGGCTGAGGAGGAGGTGTGGGGCAGCCCGAGTTTGCAGCCCCTGTGGGGCAGATGACAAGTGTCCCTGGGGTGCTGCTCAGAAGACTGCTAAGAACAAGTGGGGCTGTCGCTAGCCTTGGGACACTCCCCAAAGAGCATGTGAGAAGTCTCAGAGAGAGAGAGAGAGAGACAGACAGACAGACAGACAGAGATGGGGCCTAGGAAAGGTCTCAGGAGCTCCTAGAGGAGGGGGTGAGCCACGCCAGAGAAAAAAGCCAAGTCTGGATGGGAAGGAACCAGAATATCCAGAGGCCATCGTGGGCCGGTCCAGGTGAAACTAGGAGTCCCCTTGAGGAGCAAGAGTTGAGAAGATCAAGTTCAGAGTCCAGAAAACTGCAGAAGCCAGGTCGGCCTGCTCCGACCTGCTCCTACAAGTGGGGCAGAACTGAGGCCTGGGCCTGCCCAGGGTGGCCCAGCACGATGGGGTGGGGCAGGTGTGGAACAGCCCCCCAGGCCCACCTGGGGCTGCATCTCCTGGTGAGGAGAGCGGGCTCCGGGCAGGGCACCCGGGCTTTCAGCAGACATTTGGAGGCAGGTCAATCAGCACTGGCGGTCAAGGTGGATGGTTGGGATGGGGGAAGAGGCCGGGGCTAGGAAAGGAAAAATAGGGGAGAGACGCCACTTATGTGCCGAGCCTGCCCAGATTCCCTCCCACCATGGCACTACTCACTTGTCTGTCCTCCACAGCTCAGCGAGCTTCTTGGGGCAATGGGATCCCTGCACTACTCACCATATCACAGGCGCCAAAGGCACCAGACACTGGGCCTGACGTAGGCAAGGCAGCACCAGCGACGCCTGGACTGTCCGGGACGGGCTGGGTCTCCTGCCTTCAGGCTGTACTTGAGTTTTGTCCTATTGAACTGCTTGCTCTGGGCTTCCTCCTGGAGGGACACGGTTCTAAGCACGTGGCCACATGTCTACGCACACTCAGCGAAGTCAAATTTACCATCGACTGTGGCCTGAGACTGTCATTCACAATGTTGATGGCCACCGCCAGCTGTCATTCACCGAGGGCTCTACCTGGGCCAGGCGGTGGCCATGCGTCAGCTCACATCATTCTTTTTTTTTTTTTTTTTTTGCGGTACTGGGGATTGAACCCAGGAGCATTCTACCTCCAAGCTATACCCCCAGCCCTATTTTTTATTCTTTTTTTTTTTCCTGTGGTACTGGGGATTGAACTCAGGGGCATTCTACCTCTGAGCTACATCCCCAGCCCTATTTTTTATTCTTTATTTTGAAACAGGGTCTAAGTTGCAGAGTGCCCCACTAGGTAGTTGAGGCTGGCTGGGAACCCGATCCTCGGGTCTCAGCCTCCCGAATGCTGGGATTACAAGCTGCGCCACCGTACCCAGCTCCTATTTTTTATTCTTTATTTTGAAACAGGGCCTCACTAGTAGCTGAGGCTGGCCTTGAACCTGGATCCTCCTGTCTCAGCCTCCCAAATGCTGGGATTACAAGTGTGCGCCACCATGCCCGGCTCTCACATCATTCTTGAGCAATCCCGTGAGACCCATCCCGCTCTTTATCACCACGTTACAGAGAGTGGGGCGGGCTCAGAGTCCATGCCCCCTTTTTGATCACGCTAAGAAAGGTGACAGCTAGCTAGCCTCAGAGCCTGGTCTCTTTGACTCTGCATCCAAAGCCAATGACTATTTTGGTCTCCAGCCTCCCAGGAAACCCCCCAGCAACCCTGTGGCAGGCCCAGGTTGTGGATAAGGAAACCAGGGTTCACACCCCCGGTGGGCCTGCTCAAGGCTGGGGAGCGCTGGGCTCCGGGCCCTTTTGGCTGGAGTTAGGGGGTGTCAGGTGGAGGCTGTGTCAGCACCTTGGAGTGGGGAGGAGGTTTCCCCTTGCTCCCTGCCTTCCCTCAGAGCCCCCGCTTCTCCCTGGACATAGGTGGTGCCCCCCTCAACAGGCACCCAAAGTGACAACCTCATGGAGGAGAAGCACAGCCACCAGCTAGGTGGCAAGACCTGGAAAGCGAGATAGGACAGGATGGCTGTCAAGGAGCACAGGCTCCCAGATGAGGATGCCAGCCTGGCCTCCTGGCTTGTGGCTTCCCAGCTGGGTGACTTTGGAAAAGTCACTTGCTCTCTCTGAACCTCGCTTTCTCCATCTGTAAATTGGGGGTGATAACAATGCCTGCCTCGTGTGTGTGCTGAGAGGATGCAAGAGCTGGCATACGAGGACGGGCGCTGGGCGCTGGTCACACCACCTGCACCGAGGCCAACGAACACTGGCTTCCGTCCTGTCACCCTATCCAGATCAGTGCCCGAGCCAGAGGCTGCCCCTCTGACCAGGACTGAACCCACCCACTGCCTCCTCCCCACCAGGTAGGAGGGAGGCTGGGAGAGAGGTCACCCCACATCACCCAGGCTCCGGGGCAGGGTGGCTGCCGTTTCCCCCAGGCTAAGCCCCTGTGACCTAAAGTGACCTGGGGGCTGCTCTGCTTCCAGATGGAGCTGGAGGAAGAGCCACAGGCCCCGGGGTGGGGGGTGCCGCCTGAGCACAGCCCGGCTTGTCCTGCTTTGAACCTTCTCCTCCACATCTAAGCGGCTTGCGTCACACTTGCTGGCAGTCCTCTGACAAGATGTCATTCATCCCTGCTGGGTTTGTGCTCAGCTTCTCCCCCAAGTTCAGACTGTCAGAACATCCTGATTAGCCTCAACTCCTTGTTTTGTTCTTCAAGTCACATCCAATCCTGGCTCTCCTGGGGGCCGGTGCTGTGGCTTAGCCTTGGTGTGGGGGTTGCTGGGTTTGAAGCGACACCTCTTCAGGTCCCCTGAGGAGAGAAAGGGGTGGTATATGCAGTCAGAGGGACACAGCAGACCTGCCAGAAATATTCCTGCCTAACAGCAGGCCTCGGGAGGCCTGTGGCCAAGGTTTTGAATTGCTGCTCCATGGCTATTTAGGTATGGAACCTCTTCAAACCTCACTTTGCACCATTTATGGTGTTTTTTTCTTTTTTTTCTGAGCTACACCCCCAGCCCTATTTTATTTTTTATTTTGAAAAAGAGTCTTGCTAAGTTGCTGAGACTGACTTTGAACCTGAAATCCTCCCGTCTCAGCCTCCCAAGTACTGGGATTACAGATGTGTGCCACTATGCCCAGCCCCCGTGCAGTATTTAAATCACCATGTTATTCATACATGTAGTAAGTGTCAGCTATTGTGACTCAACACCTACTATGTGCCCTGTCTTGGACCAGAAGCCCATCTCCAAAGAGGCTAAACCCTGGTCCACACACTTGAATATTTACAAGATAACGGAGCACCTAGAACTTACCTAGAACTCTTACCTAGAACTTCCTCCAACTGCCTGAATCTAGCGTGGGGGTTTTAGTTTCAGATATGAACGAGACCCAGACCCTTCCCTGAGCTCTTAGAACCCCAGTGACCGCACACTCCAGGGGGCACCGCTCGCGGTGCGAAAGGGCAGTCAAGGGTCTAGAGGAAGGGGCGCCTTCTCCCACCTGCACAAAGCTATGGCGAGCACTGGCAGCGATGCACCGCACACACCACCTTGGCCTGGGCGGTGCTCCCTTCAGCCAGCAGGGGGCGCGCAGCAAGCTCCCCAGTCTGCCCCACCCGCCTAGGAGTGTGGCTGGCGACTCAGCTTCACCAGCAGGGGGCGCACCCTACTGTCCGGCTCCTTGGGCAGCGGCAGCCCTCCATCACCCACACACCGACCCACGTGCTCCCGTCTGCACTGATGGCTCCCTTTGCAGAAGCTCAGCTCTCGAGAATGAGGCCCTGACAGCTGTCCTAACTCTTAGCAGCTTCTTCCCTCTCAGCGGCTCTTTGGCTCCGGTGGATGCGATTCCACAATTAGATCACACAGACCAGGATTCCTTCCCCACCCCCACCCTCACCTCCCCGACTCCAGCCCCTGCTGCCAGAGGACGTCTGTCAGCTTCGCCATGCACCCCCACTACTCCAAGCGTTTTCCTAGAAGATCTCCAATCGTCACCCAAGTGGGAGAGGGGATTGCAACGGAAGGTCCCGAGAGGCGTTCTGGCTCCTTCCTGGCCCCCAGATCTCCTCCTGCCCATTCTACCCTCCAGAGCTGTGGCTCCTCCCTGGCGGGGTTGGGGTGGGGGTAGAAGAAGGAAAGGGCAGAAAAGATTTTCCTCGCCTGGCGACCTTGGTCCTCTGCTGTGACTTTGCTCTGGGTCAGAGCAGATGATGCATGCTAGCTCTTTTTTTTTTTTTTTTTTTTTTTTGTGGTACTGAGAATGGAACCCAAGGACATTCTACCTCTAAGTTACACCCCCAGCCCGATTTTATTCTTTTATTTTGAAACAGAATCTCACTAAGTTGCAGAGGGCTTCACTGAGTAGCCGAGGCTGGCTGCAAACCTGTGATCCTCCTATCTCAGCCTCCCAAGTGCTGGGATTTACAAGCATGTGCCACCAAGCCGGGCCTCATATATATATTTTTTCTAGACAGATTGTTTTGGGGTTTCTTTGGTGCGCCCACTGCTGGGGGTGGCTCACACTGCAGTTCCCTTCCTGGGTAGCGTCTCCCATTTGGCACCCTGGGACCCTCTGCTGAAGGGTCACCCCTACCCAGCTGGGCTGCCCACTCTCCCAGGCCCTGGCTCTTATGCACAGAGCCCCTCTGGACGGCTCCAAGCCCTCTCCCAGGACCACAGCAGGCAGCCTGCACCCTGACGAGGCCACCCTGTACAGACACCTCTCCTCCCTGCATCCGGCCTGCAGGCTTTTCTAGCCATGGACCCGCCCACCTTTAAGCCACCAGAATGCAGAATTTGGGACTCACAGAGGTTCTGCAGAGGCCTCTTCATTGGGCTGTGAGAGGGGAGGCCCCTCCCCAAAGCCCCCCAACAGCTGCCTCCTCCCTGGAAAGCTCTTGGCCTCCCAGCTCTTTTGGAGTCCCTGCTGTGAGCAGCAGGCAGGAGTTTCCTAAGGCCTCCAAGATGAATTCGGAGCCACTTCAGCTGTGAGAACTGCTTTAGATGGTCTAGCACCTCGTTTTAGAATGTTGAACGCAGTTGGCAGCCCTGGCTGGAACTAAATCAGGAAGATCTGCATTAAAACAACACCAACCAAGGCATTTCATTTTGAAAATAACTCCAGGCTTGGAGAACAGTCGCAAAAATGATACCAAAAAATTTCCCGAAATGCTAACTTTATTGCCCCTGGCTTTCCTTCTCCCCACTAACCTTGCTTGCTGTTTTCCTGAACTGCAGAGTTAATGACCTTTTGTTCCCAAACTCTTCAGCGTGGCTTCCTATAAACAAGGACTTTCTCTTCAATAACCAGGGTACAATAATGAAAGCAAGGAAATAATGTTGATATACCTTTTATTTGTCTATATATTTTTTTCAAATTTTCATTTGCTAATGTCCCTATAGCAAATGACCAAAAAATTGCTAAAAGAATCCAGGATCCTATCCCAAACATCTTGCACACAGCTGTCCTATCTTTTTAGTCTCCTTTAATCTGGAATAGTTTCTCTTTGTCATTCATTTTTATTATTATTAGTTTGCAGTACTGAGGATTAAACTTAGGGATGGTCTACCTCCGAGCTACATTATATATATATATATATATATATTTTTTTTTTTTTTTTTGCGGTACTGGGGATTGAACTCAGGGGCATTCTACCTCCGAGCTACATTCCCAGCCCTATTTTTGAATTCTTTATTTTGAAACAGGGTCTCACTAAGTTGCAGAGGTTCTCACTAAGTTGTTGAGGCTGGCCTTGAACCTATGATCCTCCTGTCTCAGCCTCCTGAATACTGAGATTGCAGGTGTACACCACCGCACCTGACCTGCCTTTCATTTTTAAAGAGTATAGGTGACTTGTTTTGTAGAACGACTGTCCATGTGGGTTTGTCTGACATGTCTCCATAGTTAGGTTCACTACACGCATTTTGAGCAGGAACAGCACAGAAGTAAGGCCATGTTCTTTGCGCATTCTATCGGGGTGGGGGTCTGATGGCGATCTTTCTCACTCCTGGTGAGTTAACACTGTTATTAAGGTGGTCTGCCAGGTTTCCAAGCTGTGCAGTGACTCTAGTCCCTTTTGGATTAATGAGGAGATACCGGGAGACTGTTAATATTCTGTTTCTTATCAAACTCATTTATCTCATCATTAATTCTGGTATTCATGATTATTCTTGCCTGAAGTAATCATTACTATGATGATTGCCAAGTTGTGATTTTTCTAATTCTATCATTCCTAATTTCTAATTCTACTATTGAAAGGAGATATAGCCCTGCTCATTCGTTCATTTGTTCACCTATATCCATTGAGAGATCAATCTGTATTTAAATATAATATATATCAATGGGTATATTTTGGATTCTTATCTTAGTATATGGGTTATAATCTGTTACTATTATAATTTATTTTGACACTCAAAGTTTCTAAGATTTAGTTAGTGTGAGCCCCCGGAATCTGGCCTCTGTATCCTTTTTTTTTTTTTTCTCTGTTTCCTTTAATTTTTTTTTTTTTTTTTTTTTTTTTTTTTTTTTTTTTTTTTTTTTTTTTTTGTCGAGCATGGTGGTACACACCTGTAATCTCAGTAGTTGGGAGGCTGAAACAGGCTGAGGGTGGGGCGTGTGTGTAGCTCAGTGGTAGAGCACTTGCCTAACATGTGCAAGGCCCTGGGTTCAATCCCCAGCACCACAATAGAGGCATAGATTTAGATGGATAGATGGCAGATACGTAGATAGAATAGATAGGTAGGGTTGGGGTGTGGCTCAGGGGTAGAGTATTTGCCTAGCATATCCAAGGCCCTGGGTTCAATCCTCAGCACCATGATAGATAGATGGAAAGATATATTGACAGATGGAAAGACAGATAGATAGATAGATAGATAGATAGATAGATAGATAGATAGATGAATGGATGATAGGGTTGAGGTGTAGTTCGGTGGTTGAGTGCTTGTCTAGCATATGGAGGACCCTGGCTTCAATCCCCAGCACCATGACGGATAGATAGAGAGATAGATAGATAGATAGATAGATAGATAGATAGATAGATAGATGGATGATAGATAGGGTTGGGGTGTAGCTCAGTGCTAGAGCACTTGCCTAGCATGTGCAAGGCTCTGGGTCCCATCCCCAGAACCATGATAGTTACAGAGATAGATAGATAGATAGATAGATAGATAGATAGATGGATGGATGGATAGATGGATAGAGTTGGGGTGTAGCTTAGTGCTAGAGCACTTGCTGAGCATGTGCAAGGTTCTGGGTTCCATCCCCAGAACCATGAGAGAGAGACAGAGAGAGAGAGAGAGAGAGAGAGAGAGAGAGAGAGAGAGAGGAAGAAAGATAGAGAGATGAGAGATAGATAGATAGATAGGGTTGAGGTCTGGCTTAGTACTAGAGCACTTGCTGAACATATGCAAGGTTCTGGGTTCCATTCCCAGAACCATGATTGGTAGATAGATAGATAGATAGATAGATAGATAGATAGATAGATAGGGTTGAGGTTTGGCTTAGTAATAGAGCTCTTGATGAGTATGTGCAAGGTTCTGGGTTCCATCCCCAGCACCACACACAGACAGACAGACAGACACACACACACACACACACACACACACACACACACACCTCCACCACCAACAAAATAATCTGGGCCGACGTCCTTTCCCTGCTCTGGCAGCTCCAGGCTATTATAGCAACATTAATTTCCTGGCTTTCATCATTGTACCTGGTTATTGGAGAGCAAGTCTTTGCTTTGGGGATGATGGTAGTGGGCTCATTGCACCAGGATGTCATTGATTTCAGGTGCTGTGAAGGAAGAGAGTAGAGTTGGACACACACACACACACACACACACACCACACACACACATACACACACACACCACACACACACACACACACACACACACACACACACACACACACACACACACACACCTGTTTTGCTGTCGACCCACCTTAGCGATCCTGAGTTCACCAACACCTCCAGCTCTGATCCAGCACTGAGTTCACTCTTGCCTTCTCTCTTCTTCTCTCAAACAGGGAAAGAGTTGGTTCCCAGTACCCTCAAAATTATACTTATTTCCTCAGTCCTAGCTTAAATAACTGCTATTATTAACTCTCTGGGCACATGTCAGGTACACTACCGTATTATATGAGAACAGAGATAGTTTTCCTTCTACCTTTTCAGTTCTTGTGCCTTTAGCTGATTTTTTTTTCCTGTCTGATTGCATAGGTTCACAACATTGCACAGTGGCAATTATTCCTGAATTAGTGGAAATATCTCTAATGCTTCCCTATTAGACAAATGCTATGGACAAAAAAGAGAGGCAATCTGTGCACACATGTGTGATCCAGTCTCTGCATGCATCGTATCTGGACGACACAGAAGAGACTGTAGCAGGGGCTGCCTGGGAGAAAAGGACTAGCTCTCAGGGTACCGGCCTGGGAGGAGCCTCCCATGAATCCTTCGGGACCTTTCGGAATTCATCCAGAATATAGGTGTTGTCTCTTCAACCAATGATTTCTCTATAAAACTAGTTATTTGTATATTTATTTATTTATTTTTGGTACTGGGGATTGAACTCAGGGGAATTCTACTTCTGAGCTACACTTCCAGCTTTTAAAAATTTATTTATTAATTTTGGAACGGGATCTCACTAAGTTGCTGAGGCTTCCTTCAAACGTGTGATCTTCCTATCTCAGCCCCAAGTACTGGGATTGCAGGCATGCATCACCATACCTGGCTAAAACCAGTTATTTAGAGGGACTTGAGGTGTATTTCAGAGGTAGAATTCATGCTTAGCATGCAAAAGGCCCTGGGTTCAACCCTCAGCACCAAAAAGATGAATAAATGCCAGTTATTTAGAAATAATGAATCTATAACTTTCTCTAGTTTCCTATTCTATTTAATTTTAGGCAACTTAGCAAGTTAGGCAAATTTTTTTTGAGGGGGGAGATACTAGGAATTAGACCCAGGGTCATTCTACCTCTGAGCTACCCTTCCTCCCAGCCCTTATTTATTTTGAAACAAGGTTTCACTAAATTGCTGAGGCTGGCCTCGACCTGTAAGCCTCCTGTTTCAGCCTCCCAAGTACTAGGATTATAGGTGTGCGCCACCACACACAGCTATACTTTAATGAATACTTCTTATGAACAATTTAGAAAGGCAGAAAAACAGCCTGGCATGTCAAGGGGTGAGTGTGGTGATGACTCAGAGCCCAGTTGTTGCAAGTAGTGCCTGAACTCTGCCATCCCGAGGGGCAAACATGTGACTTCCTCTAGTGACACTGTCTCCCTCTCTACTGCATTCTGTTGCTGCAGCTCTGACCCTGCCGACAGGCCCCGCACTGCACGCCCGGGCCAGGCCAGCCGCAGCCTCCTGGGCTTGCTGCCCTCCGTCTCCCTGGCTCCTAGCTGGCTCCTACTCCATCCCCACTTAAGGCTCCGTACCCCCCTCTCCTTTCTGTGCACACCCCAAGCCAGCCCTGGAAGGACCTCAGTTCCCAAACCTCTTTCTGGTTCTTTCTGTTCCAGTTCACCTAAGGTTGACAATTCTGCCCTACCTCCAAGCCCTGGGGGACGAGCCCAGGCCAGTGCCTCAGCTGACCACTGGCCAAGCCTCCGTGGGGGCCTTTGGGGTCACTCACTGTTCCTCTTGTTCACAGTTCCTCGCTCCCACTGCCCGGCCCTGCCTGGCTCCTGGCCTGTCCCCCATTACAGGCTAGCTCTTGAGGACCTGGGAGGCCGACCTGCAGGATCAGGTGGGCTCGTAGGCCATGCCAAGGGCCATTGGTGGCAGGGACTGGACATGCATACAGGTCCTGGCCCCGGGCAGTCAGGCAGCCAGAAACTTCTCAGAGCCAGGGGGTGAGCAGGGAGCAGCAGCCTGAGGCTGGGCACACCGGGAGCCCATGCCAGCCTGGCGTGCTCTCGCAGGCTGCGGCTGCTGTCGGTGGCCCAGAGCTTGCTGGAGCCCACAGCTGCCCTCTGGGGGTTCTGCAGTCCCTGCCAATCATGCATCTCTCTCCCCAGAACCTCTCCTGGCTCGTTTCCTCTGTAGGTGCTATATGTGTGTGGTCTCAGCCTGCCAGAAAAGCAAGCACGGGCCACCGGCCTGGCACTGATCTCTACCCTAATTCCCTCTGCAGGGGGAAGGGGGCTCTTCCCGGCCACTTTGCACCCCAATCCATTGCGGGGTGGTGGAGGGGAGTGGTGCTTCCTGGCACCCTAGGAAAAGAAACTGGCAAATTAAACCCCTATCGACTAGCTTCTTTCTTCATTTCTTTTAAAGTCAACCAGACAAGCTAGGCAACTTAAAAAATGTCGGTCCAGGAAGGAGTGCGCCCGGCTCTGCGCCCACCTTGGCCTGGCCTGGAGTTGCCTGGGCGCCAAAGCCCCGCCCTGCTCCCGCTCTTGGGGAACAACAACGCCTGCCCTCCCCCCACCTACCTACCCAACCTGAATTGCTTTTCTGATGGGCTCCTAGCTCATTTCCCAAGCCCTTCCTGGCCCAGAAACGGGAAAAGGCTGCACGAGGCAGGAGCCCGAGGGAGTGGAGGCTGGCAGGGAGGAAGACTGAGTCTTAAGGGCATGGAGTCCCCGAACCCAGCTCACCCGGGAACTACCGAGGCCCCACCCACCTCATCCTGGGCCTCGGGGTTCTGCAACTGAGGCAACCTTGCAGCTTGCAGTTTCGCCCAGTAACTGCCTCCTTCTTTGAACTTTTCTCTGCCAAGTGCGTCTGCATGGTTTTAAAGAAAGGGAGTGTATCTTTTACACTAGAGGCCTGGAGAAATGTATCCAAGAGTGCACACCTGTGAGAAAATATGGGTATCAGCATGTGTATGCACACACGTGTAATGTGTGCACCTGTTTGTGTATGCGCACACGCATGCATGTGTGCTCCCATTTGTGTATGCACGAGTGCATGTGTGCACGTGTTTGTGTATGCACACACGCGTGCATATGTGCACCTGTATGTTTGTGGGTGCTCATGGAGCTCTCCAACCAGAGAGCAGCCCCACTCCCACTTCTGTGACCCCCTCCCCAGTTCTGTCCCCTGGTGGGTGAAAGCCTTGCAGTCTGGCCCCAGCCCTAATCCCTCCTGTGACCCTGGGTGTCACCTTACTGATCCCTTATTTGTAAGACAGATGGTGACACCTGTTTCTCGGGGCAGGTGGTGTAAATAGACATAAAGCACCTAGCATCCTTCCTGGCCCATGGAAACGCTCAATAAACAGGAGGGAAACTGAGGTCTCGGGCCTCACAGTGACCTCACGGTGTGTCCATCTTCCACTGGCCCCATCGTGTCAGTCACTGCGCTGGTGCCGGGAAGAGCCGTGAATGTGTAACGCCACCCCTCGAGTGCTTACAAAGGGGTCAGGTGACAGGTGGCGGACCGAGCGTTGGTGTCAGGAATAACACAGCCTTTGGAAGCAGACCACCCCACGACACGGATGAGGGATCCAGACACCTGCCCACATGCTCAGGGCCGGAGACTGCTAAACCCCACCCCCCTGCCATGTCTCTCCCTGGAATGGCCCAAGGAATCCATACAAGGGACTGTCCCCCACGCAGAGATGCAGCCCGCCCCACCCCCGCTCCCCGCAGCCCCAGCATCCTGTCTGTTCTCTGAGTTTCTGTCCCTGGGACACTGGGTCACCAGGGTCTGTGTGTGTATCCCCCTGTCTTGGGGGCTGTCGTCCTTCTCTGTGCCTAAGTTGGGCTAAGTCAGACATGGCGGTGCACACCTAGAATCTCTGTATTTGGGAGGCTGAGACAGGAGGATTGCAGGTTTGAAGCCAGCTTCAGCAACTGGAGGTGGAGGATGAAGATCTGCACTGGAATTCACAGGAGAAACAGCCAAGACTCTGTGTGTGTGTGTGGGGGGGCTGGACCACGGTGGTGGGGAACAGGTGGGAATCCATAGGCCTTGTGCTGGCGGGCCATGGATAAGGGAGGCAGAGTGGCTGCCCAGCCTGGGCACGGGTGACTGTTGGTGGTGGCTGTGCACACGGAGATGGCGATGACAGGTTGGGGGTGAGCAGGGTTAGGGCCGGCAGGCATAGGACACAGGGATCTGAGCTCAGCAGAGGGCCAGTGGCTGCGGGCCCAGATTTGATAGATTTGATTCTGGCTGGCTCAGCGGAGTGGTTTAAGTCATTGGCGCAGGTGGCAGCCACCCAGAGAGAGCTGGCCCACCAAGTAGGCAGGCCCAGGGGACACCCAAGAACACCATAAAGACACCCAAAACCATAAACGGGACGGGCATTCAGCAAGGACGGTTCCAAGCAGCAAGAACCCGAGTGCTGAGAAGCCCCAAAGGTCGGGGACACTTGGTTTAGGGTCAAGCAGACTTTGAAGGTGGCACTCTGCAATAAACCATGAGGCAAAGCCATGGGGAGCGGGGTGTGGTAATCCCAGCACTTGGGAGGCTGAGACAGGAGGATTGCAGGCTTAAGGCCAGCCTCAGCAACCTAGTGAGGCCCTCAGCAACTTAGCAAGACCCTGTTAAAACAAACGGCTGGGGCTCTGGGTCTTTGCTAGAAAACTGCTCGGAGGTAGAATGCCTCTAGGTTCAATCCCAAGTCTGTCTCTGTCTGTCTGTCTGTCTGTCTCTCTCTCACATACACACACACACACACACACAACACAGAAAGCCATGAGAGTTCAGATGCACTCCACCCCCTAATAGGTTAATATGCTTAAAATTTTGGTGCTAAATTGGGCATGGCAGTGCATGCCCAATCCCAGTACTTGAGAGGCTGAGACCAGAGGATCATAGGTTCAAAGTCAGCCTCAGCAACTTAGTGAGATCTTGTTTAAAAAAAAAAAAAATAGGGCTGAGAAAGTAGCTCAGAAGTAAAACACCCCAGGGTTCATGCCCTAGCACCATGGTAAATACACAAATAAATCTTTGGTGCTAAAACGATACAGACCGCAGTTAACCTCAGAGTGTTACCCTCCCCTGAATGACTCATTCTCCATAGGTTATGGGTAATTAATTTCGCTGTGCTTGTCTGGCTGATGTTTGTCGGGTAGGCGGCGTGACACTTTACCTCCTTCTGAGCTTTACCTCACTGCCCATGCACCCACCCCGCTCCTGGCAGGACTGAGTCGGCTTCCATTTTTCAGATGAGAAGACTGAGGCCCCCAACAGGAAGGCTGACCTTCCAGAGCCTGGTGCAAAGCTGATCCCCCGGCACCAGGACCCCGCGATCCAAGACTCAGCCCACTGTGTGGAGGGGGCTTTGGCCCGAGACCCCTGCAGGCGACGATGCCGGGAGTGGAAACTTTCCAGCACAGCTGGTTAGACGAGTTGGGAAATGTAACTTCCAACCGTCCCTGACACTGGGGTGCACAGCAAATATTTGCCAAGTGGACAAAAATTTCATCATCCTCTTTGCGCAGTGTTGCAAGTTCCTGCCTGGACCCCACGGGGGTGGGGTGGGGGGCACTGGAGGAGGCTGGGCCCTGCAGAGCTTGGTTAATTATTCTGGGAAGGCAGGCTTGCAGGAGGCAGGCTGGAGCTCATGGGTGGCCCTGGGTGCTCCACGCAGTGCTGGCTCCTCTTCCTCCTGCCTCTGGGCAGGTCTCCCTGGACCTTTCTAGGCCCATCGGGGTCTTTCCCAGGAGAGAAGAGCCCCAGCTGGGATGGGCTCTGGTTTCCTTGCTGGAGGCTGGACTGGGGTAGGAAAGGAGCCAGATCCAAACCCCTGGCTTAAATGCCAGTGCTCAACGCTTCCCTGTGGAGCTGGGAAATGAGCAGGTATCTGCCACAGGCTGGACACATGTTGACCCCAAACTGGAAAACCACTGCAGGCGAGATCCAGTGGAGAGACCCCTACCCTGAGAATTCTAGCTTCTTTCAGACTAGCTGTGTGTCTTTAGGCAAATCACTCAACCTCTCTGAGCTGGTATTCTCTTATAAAATCCATCTGTTGTAAAAGAGATCATTTCACAGTGCTCTCTTCACCCTAGAAATGCTATACAAAGTTCTGGCTTCTCATCTGGGCCTGGAAGCAGCGTGCAGGCAGGAACACAATTCTCCTGGTCATTCTTCTCTCCCACAATGACACTTCTTGTCAGAATTCCCTTCTTCTAAGGAAGACATTATTCCCATCTCTTTTTTTTTTTCTTCAATACTGGGGATTGAGCCAGGGGCACTGTGCAACTGAGCTACACTCCCAGCCCTTTTGATTTTTTTTTTTTTTTTGAGGCAGGGTCTGCCTCCCAATCCCAAGCAGCTAGGGTTACAGGTGTGTACCGCCAGGCCTGGCCATTATTCTCATTTTGTAGATGAAGAGACTGAGGCTCAGAGAGGTCAGGACTTCCTCTGGAGCCTGTGTGCTTTGAGTTCCTCCCTGTCCCTGTGCATTCGGGGGCTGACCCCACAGCACAGGGAAGTTGAAGAGAGGTGACAAGTCAGGAACCCCGGCCTGGTCCCCGCTCTGCACCACTGAAGACACACCTTGGTGAGCGTCCACCCCTCTTGTTTTGTTTTCAGAGGAGGAAACAGATAAGGTCACTTCCAAGCTTCCCCCTGGTGACAACGGACACAGTTTTGTCCTCTTGCTAGTGAGATGGCACCTGGGGGCGGCAGGATGGGGAGAGGTGACCAGGCCATGGCAGGTGCACCTGGGTCTTCTCAGACACCTGCACCCAGTCTGTAGAGAATAAACACAGGGCGGGGCTCGGAGCCCCCGGGGCAGGGGCAGCGGGGTCTCCTGGAGCAGAAGGGATGGAACCCCTGGTCCACTCGCCCTGGTGGTTCCAGAGCCCCACCTGCAAGCGTGAGCTCCGGGTTCAGGACCAGGCTCTCCTCCAAGGCGGTGACACGCAGCCCCCACCCCAGGACATCCTGGCTGAGCTTGGAAGGCTTCCTGCTGAGCCCTGGACACTTCTAATTAAATGAGATGTGTTGTTTACCTGCATGTAGGGGGCTCTGGGTGGGACCCCAGAAAAGACGTTCCAAAATTCACCTTAAAATAGTCCAGAAGTCAGAGAGAGGACCCCCAGGGCCATTGGCTGCAGCATTCCAGGCTATGACTGGGGGTTCTGGGGCCCAGGCACTGGTCAGAAGGCAGGGGCAGGCCCCCCAAGACCCCGAGGCTCCCCAGAACCACCTTTGCTGGGTGTATGGGAACCACTGGCTCCTTAGGAAGACCGAGGCAGCCCCACAGCTCCAAGCGCCTGGCGCTTTTATTTCCCCAACAGTAACACAGAAGGGAAGCTGGGCCCGGGGCAGCACCATGCGGGGCAGTTCTGCGTTCTGGCCACCCACCCCCATGCCCGCTCCCTGCCTCCTCTGGGAGCCCGTGAGTCAATGGGATCCCTGGTCTCCGCCTGTCACCTGAGTTGATGAGGAAGCAGAGTCAGAAGGGCCAGGCTGCGGCACTCACTGCTGGTGATCGGGCGTCCCGCTCAGCCTCAGTGGGCCTTCCCCCGGCCCTCGGAGATGACGTGCTCGGGCTGGGCGCGCATGTACCACTCCACCCAGGAGCCATCGTAGATGGGCACGTCGGGCTTGCCACAGAGGTAGGCGCCCAGTGCCACATGGCAGGCCGTGACGCCAGAGCCGCACGTGGCCACCAGGGGCCGGGACAGGTCCACCTTCTTCTCCTGGAACAGGCGGCGGATCTCCTCGGGGCTCTTCTCCAGGCCCTCCTCGGTCAGGAATTCTGTGAAGGGGATGTTCACGGTGCCGGGGATGTGGCCGGGCTCGATGCCTGTGGCAGGGGGGACAGGAGGGAGGGGACGCGTGGAAAGGTGGGGTGAGCGGCACAGGGTTGGGAGCCGCCCACGCAAACAACGTGCCAAGCCCTGGGCGTGCGTTTGTTTAATCCTCATGATGGTGAGAGCCGGGCACCTGGGCGGGGGGACAGCCCGTGTGACAGAGGCGACGCTGGGGATACGAACCACCTGAGGTCAGTGCATCCAGCAAATGGCTGCCTGGAGTTTAGACCTAACACTGAGACCCCACCAGGGCCACACCGTGCGCCCGCCCTCTGTCCAGCCAGGACACTCAGAGGTGCTTGCAGGTGAGTAGCCTGGGTGTGGCGGGGCGGCCAGGCAAGAAGTGGACATTTGCAAGTATGATGCGTGCCACCAAAAGGCCCTCCTGGTGACCTGACGGCACCCTGAGGAGAGCTGGCATCCGTGAGTGCTTACTTTGGAGCACCTCGGTGGCACCCTCTCCTTTAGTCCTCTCCAACAGTCGACACGAGATGGATGACTACCTCTCCGGTTGCACAAGCGAGGAGAAGTAGTCCCAAAGACTAGCGTGCCCCGGCCAGCAATGGGCAGAGGGTAAAGATTTAAACCCAGAGCCCAGCGGCAGCCACACCTGGGCGGGGCTGGAGTAGGACTGAAGGGGGGAGGACCTGGACACGGGGGTCCCAGCGTCCCAGGCAGAGGGGACCCAAAGGCACAGGGGATCATCAGTGCTTGGAAGGGAGAAAGGTCACCGTGGCGAAGGGCCAGCGCGAGGGGAAGCAGAGGCCCCAGGGGAAGAGGGACAGAAATTCCTTGGTGGCTCTGGAGTAAGACTTTAGGGCTCTGGCCTGACCTTAAGGGGAATATAGACTTTCTGTTGTTCTCAGGGAGTGTTCTACCTCCGACCTATACCCTCAGCTCTTTTATTTTTATTTTGGGGTAGGGTCTCGCTGAGTTGCAGAGGCTGGTCTCAAACCTGCAATCCTCTTGTTTCAGCCTCCTAAGTACAGAGATTACAGGCATGCACTACTACACCCAGCTCTATATTTAATTTTTTTAAATTTTGTTTTGTTTTGGGTACTGGGGACTGAACCCAGGGGCATTCTACCTCTGAGCTACACTCTCAGCCCTATTTTTTATTTTATTTTATTTTACTTTATTTTTTGTGGTACTGGGGATTGAACCCAGGGGCATTCTACCTCCACACTACACCCCCAGCCCTATTTTTTATTCTTTATTTGGAAACAGGGTCTCACTAAGTTGCAGAGGCTGGCCTCACTAAGTAGCTGAGGCTGGCTGCAAACCTGCGATCCTCCTGTCTTAGCCTCTCAAGTACTGGCATTACAAATGTGTTGTTTAAAATTGTCGAGCTTGGTCTTGAATCTGCAATCCTCTTGTCCCAGCCTCCCAAGTACTGGGATGACAGGTGTGCACCACTGCTCCAAGCTCAGACTGTTCTTAAAAGACCATTTTGGTTGGAGCAGGAGGAAGAGGACAGGGCAAGGCCAGTAACCATTAGTTTAGAGGCCTGTCACTTTACTGGGGCTCTGTAAGCCCCCAGGGCCCCAGCACACCTTTGTCTTCACCTCTAACCAACAGGCAGGTGTCGCCCGTAGTCGCATTTCCACTGGAGAATGGGGACTTGCAACACAATTAACCTCCCAGGCCAATGACTCAGATCTGGGCCATTCAGACTCTAGGGCAACTTCTGCCTCAGTTTCCCTGCACAGTGGGGTGACAGCCCAAGGGGGAGCACTGACCCCTGCTGGTCTCTACCTGCAGAGAGGTCAGTCAGATTGAGCTGTGCATCCCCACTTAACAGGTGCAGAAATTGGGTTCAGCCAGAGACACCGTATAGGGCCCAGCCCAGAGTAGGGAAAGAGGGGCAACCAGAGAGTCAAGGTTCCCTACACTGTGACCCATCAAGCAAAGTGCGCTCCCCTTCTTGCTATCGGATGCATCATCCAGGCCTGGGCTGTGGAGTGGACAGTGAGTGACAGTCACCGCTGACTTAGATGCCTGTCAGCCTGGCTGGGTGTGAGGACAAGCCTGTCAGGTGTGCACACTTAGCTTCCACTCACCAGGAGCGAGTGGGATTGAGGGACACGCAATCGCCTCTGAAAAGAGCACACATCTGTGCGTGCTTTACACGCCTGCTCTCTTTACCCCATCCTTTACGCCCCCTATTACTGCTCCCATCCTACAGGTGCAGGGGCTGTGATTCAGAGATTAGGTGACCCGCCAGGTACCACCCAGCTGTTGCAGAACCAGGTCTGGAGGCCGAGGCTGTCTTATGTGGCTCCTCCCCCAGGGCGGGCAAGGGATCCATGAGGTCAAGGTGGTATCCTTTTAAGGCTGAGCCATACAAAACCACCACCTATGTAACTTCCCAAAGGACTAGTTATATCTGCAGTCTCAGAAGGCTCCATGAATATCGATATTGTTCTGCAGGATTCTGTGTGGCTAGAGCCTTTTGAATTCACCAAACCTCTGGGACCTGGACTTTGTACCAGGTACTGGGCTAGTCCTGAGGCTTCCAAAGCAGTGCTGGGTGGTGAGCCAAGCCCCTTGCAAGCACAGAGTCCCGTCCGGGGACAAAAGGCCAAGCAGGGAGAGCTTTCTGGGGGGAGGGGGTGTCCTGAGACCTGGGGCAAGGTAGCCACCCTAAGGCACCTTTCCTGCTCGTACAATGACAGTACAGCCATTTCCTGCAGAGGACTGGTTCCAGGATCCCCCAAGGATACCCAGATCCAGGGATGCCTGAGTCCCTCATATAAAGTGACCTACTGCTGTGCACGCTTGTAATCCCAGCACTTGGGAGGCTGAGACAGGAGGATCACAGGTTCGTAGCCTGCCTCAGCTACTTAGTGAGGCCCTGCTTCTAAAATAAAGAATAGAAGATAGGGCTGGGGGTGTCGCTGGGAGGTGGAATACCCCTGGGTTCATCCTCAGTACGGTAAAAAAAAAAAAAAATAAAATAAAATAAAATGACCTACTAGTTTCATATGCCTATACAACCCTCCCACATACTTTAAATAATCTCTAGGCTAATTTAATATATAATACAAAGCAAATGCCATTTAAATCGTTATATTGTATCACTTAGGGAATAAAAAAGGATAAAATCTGCACCCATTCAGTACAGATGGAAAAAAAATTTCAATTTTTTTTTTTTTTGACCTGAGGTTAAATCTGCAGATGCTAAATTTGCAGATACTAAGGGCCACTGTACCTACTCACGGGATTTTTAAAGGGCTTATACCAATGTGGCCATTGCCCAGTCTGCTTTGTACAAGGCTTTCCTATGGGATGCTTGCCTGGGAAATCCCAGCCCTGGTCCTGCACCACCCTCTGCTTCCCCTCCAAGCACGCCCCTCTGAGAGACTGTCCTTGGGGCAGCCCAGACCCCGCCTCCTCCCCTGACACCCATCAACTCCAGCCGCTGGTTGGGCCTGCAGGGACCCATCCCTTGGAGTTTTCTCAAACTGGAAAATACCCCCCAGCATTCCGCAGTGACCCCACAGACAGTACTGGCGTGAGCGCTGCTCGGGCCTGCACACTTAAACATGGCACTGGGTTCCCAAGCCCAGCAGGGGATGGGGCAGGTATTTTTGCCCCTACCTTGTAAACAGAGTGAGGTGCCTGGATACCAAGTCTCCTCCGCCACCCCACGGGGCATACTTCAAAGTAGCCTCCCGAGGTTCGGGCGTGGGACCCCAGCCCCGGGCCACCTTTCCCCGCCCCTCTCCCTAGCCTGTTACCATCTCGGGGCTCCGGCTCGGTGCCGCGGAACCGGCCAGCGGCGCGGGCGTCCACCACTTGGAAGCGCTGGGACTCCAGGTTTTCCTTGAGGTCCTCGTAGGTCTTGATGAAGGTGGGGTCGAGCTGGGCGCGGAACTCGGTGGGCTCCGGGCGGCTCTTGCCGGAGCTGAGCGGGAGTTTCTGGCGAACCCAGTTGCGGAGGCCGCCGTCCAGCAGCGACACTGTGCGGTGGCCGAAGGCGCGGAACATCCACCAGACGCGCGGCGCGGCGTAGAGGCCCTGGTCGCTGGCGTCGTAGACCACGACGTGCGTGGCCGTGCCCACGCCCAGGCTGCCCGCGTACTCCGCGAAGTGCGCGGCGCTGGGCAGCATGTGGTCGTAGGGGGACGTGCGGTCGCT
Source organism: Graphiurus murinus (assembly GCA_004027655.1). NCBI lineage: Eukaryota > Metazoa > Chordata > Mammalia > Rodentia > Gliridae > Graphiurus > Graphiurus murinus. Next base: position 367 of record PVLC010022300.1, on the reverse strand, counting down.
GCACTGGTCGATGTCAAAGAAGGCGGCGCCCGGGATGTGGCGCTCCTCGAACTCGCGGCGCGCGTCGCGGCCCAGCTTGGGCAGGTACCAGGAGGCGTCCAGCAGCTGCAGGGGCTGTCCGGCGCGCGGGGCCTGCAGCGCCTCGGCCACCCATTGCGCCGACACGAGCGCGCGGAAGAGCTGCGTGCGGGACATGGCGGAGGCGACACTGGCACCCGGGTTGCAGTCCTGCGGGACACAGAAGGTGTCAGGAGGGAAGGGACGGGGAGGCCGGCCCCGGGCCAGAACGCTTGCGCTGCTCCAGCTGGGGTGAGCACTGGAGGGGGAGGGGAGCCCGCTCAGGGCAGAGTCCAGGAATTCAGAAAAC
>PVLC010022299.1:0-26900 GCA_004027655.1 Graphiurus murinus | reverse complement strand
CGTACCTGCCCTGCGACTACTGACACTTGACGCCCGCCTCTATTTCACCCAACTCTGGGGAGGCGGGGCCCGCCAGCCTGACTGGCATCGCCGCCACGAATCCGAAGGCGCCGAGGCAGGCCGAGCCGCAGCTGCCAGCCTATGACAAGCGAGAAGTTCATCCCAGGCTCCGCCCCCGCCTGGCCGACCGCACCCCTCCAGCCACGAGCTTCGCGCGCAGGGCGGCCGCGCAGTTTGTACACAACTTCTCTGACAGATTGAGCTGGCGGAGCCGGGGGCGGAGGGAAAGAGACGAGAGGGTGGAATCTCGGAAGAGGGGGAATTAGGGTGGAGACGCGGAGGGAGATCTCTACGGACTGTTCTCTGCCAGGATTAGGGAGAAAAAGAGTATTGCACGTCTTAGGTGTTGTGCAAGGACCTGAAATTCAAAAGCTGAAATCCAGAAGGCAGCAAGGTGGGGGCGCTAAGGTTTTTAGCGACGTGTTTAATGTGTGTATTTTTAAATATACAAAATGTACCTTTCTTTTGCACAAAACGAGAGGCCGTGTGATAAATTTAAAACAGCTCTTGTCGCTGTGTAGTTTTAGCAGTGAATATATCTTTTTAGCAAAGCACATGCGGTATGTCCTGAGTAAAAGGTTTAATGGCAAGCATTTTTTAAAGTCCTTGCATACAAGCCAGCCCCCCCCCAGTGTTTAAATAGCTAGAAGTTTTCACACACGTTTCGACCTTCTATCTGCCTCTGTGGAGGAAGCAGGGATGGGCCATATGAATTTTGAGGTTTTTAATATTTAAGCCATGTTGATTCTAGGCAAAGCGTGGACTCTAATTTAAGCACGAACAACTAGCTTAAATGTGTGTTTAAATAGACATTACGTCTTTGACTTATTTTTGCTAGCACTTGTATGTTCGGGGGGGGGAGGGAATGGAGTTTAGTATTTACAGAAACATAACAAATATACCTAGTACCGTAGCACCTTTTCCTACGAAAAGACAGCCACAAACGTTAGACACACAGCAGCTCTGGAAACTGGGAATCCAAACTTGTAGGAAAGTAATGGCCAAATATATTGCCGTCCATTTACCACATTGTTATAATGGGAGGAATTTTTGCCAGCAATCACCAAAGGAAACCACTTCCTTTAATCCTTAATGTTCTTGTACATGATTTTATCTGACTTTTTGGAAAGCCGGAACAATAAACTGCAATAAAAATGCCTATAATATTACTAATATGTACATATGTTGACAGCACTATACCATTAGACAATTGCATGTGTACAAAAACCTATTCACCGATTCACAGTAAGACAACTTTTCAAGTTCTTAGAAAAAAGTTCACTTCAAAGAGTATATCTATCAAAGGTATAGACCTAATTTTCAATGTGTAGGTAAATTAATACACAGAAATTATGAAATACACTTATTTTAGGAAAGATAAAAATATGCCATAAAGTAGTTTTTTTCTCCTTTTTCATCCCTTCCTGATAACACATGATTCATCTTTATAGCTGTGATCGTTACTTTCATGTTACCAAAGTGTCATTTAGTTGAGTGTTTTTGCGAATTTTTTTCTAAGCAAACAGTGTCTTCCTTGCTGTTCACCTTCATCTTTTAAAAGCAGTCCTATTTTTCTCTAATTTAAACCCAATCATGTAATTAAATAGTTCAAAAACAGATTATAGAATTGCTACGGGATTTGATGTAACTTCAAAAATACTATCTTTGAAAGATTTTTAGTTACTCATGTGATACAGATATTTCTTACTGGAACTTAAGTTCTCTTTTAACTTTAAGTTAAATCTAACTTAGAGTTACCTCAACTTGGTGCCTATCTGTACTTTAATTTGCTTTTCCTCTAGACCTTTTCCTTTCGAGTTTCTTTTTATCAGAGCTGCTGTGGCCTGCTACTTCCATCCAAGTTTTTACTGCAATAAGATCCACTTATTTTACTGGAAATGCTTCTAAATTTCACACCAGTTTTTAACATGCTTTCATTTACAAAAGCTTTCCATTGCAAAACAAAAAACTCACACAACTATTTGATAAGCTTTTAATAACATTTTATAGTCTTACTAATTTTTTTCACATTTCCACTTTTCTTAATGAATATGGATATGAACCTGGCTATAGTTGGGTTTGCATAGCTAACGCGTTTACATTTTTTTAAAAATCTAAATATATTCTTGTTTTGCTCAAATACAGTAGCATTTATTTACATTTCATTTCTGACATCAAGATTCATGGAATAGGGCTGCTACTTTTAAGTAATGGTTTCTCCGAAACACCCTACTCTGCAGTCGCACAGATAATAACTAGCTTAGCCGTGTACAATGGTACGGAAATTGGAAAGTAATCCTTTTTTGAGACATTTGCCATGAGGTTCTGGACATACAAAGAACTTGTTCAACCGAGCTTCTTTGCTGTTGCTTTTAACACAAACGCTACAGCTGCAAACCTGTTTTGTAGACTTCGCAAAAAGGGTTAAAACTTGATAAATATTTTTCAAATGTTCCAGGTTCTACATTGGCGCAAAGCCAGACAGTGTGAATGGACAGATCCTCAATTACTTTGAACTTTCTAGTTCTTTGCATTCCTTCCTGCTTAGTAGTACTGCACCATTAGGGAAGATGGGAGGGAAAAAAAAAAAAAAAAACAAATGTCAGGTTTCAGAAATCAGCTCGAAGCCTGGCAAGAGTGTGTTAACCAAGCTGTGCCAAAACAGGGGATTCTGAGGGAAAGAAATAAAAATGTTGAGTAGTCAAGTTAGGTAGGAGGATAAGCATACAAGTGGTGTGCATGCTTCAGTCCTTAGTCACTGGCAACACAGATTTAGTCTTAGAATAAACCATAAGTGTCACTATCTTTACGGGAATAAATACGCCTGAATGTGTGGGGGCTGAACAGGCATTCAGTCATGGGGGTGGGCACTTGAAGGAGGCATGGAAAAAAAATAGATAAATAGCTTCTGAATGATGAGACGAGGCAAGTATGGAGCTATCACTGGGGCGATGTTCACACAAAGACACGGCAAAAGTAATGTCTACTGTCAGTTGTTTGTCGAAAACATCAGATTAGTGTCTCGCTGCCAACTAAATTCCATTCACTTTGGGAGCATATCCACAGAATATTCCATTTCTGTGCAGAGAATCAAATTACCAAGTGATCATGGGCCACAGAAAAAGCAAAAGAATAAGCAAAAATAACTCTTGATAAAGAAGACGCCCTCCTGTAGAACTAAAAGTGACCTCTCTATTCATTGACTGTCCACCCCCTGGTAAGAATCTGAATCAGTGGAAACAAGAGATAATTATTGTCCTCTAAAACATTCACAGCTTTAATCTTTTTATTTATTTTTTGTTAATGACAACTACTCAAAGCCACACATCTGACAAAAGTCATTGAGAAAAATTACACAACAAATAGAAGCTTCAATTCAGAGTAGAATTCAAACCATTTTGATTCAAAAGATGAAGACCTTGGAAAAAAGATGCTCTCTTCATTTCTTTTGTGATGAAAAGTATCTAATTTAAATATGTAATTAAAATATTTAATATGCCTCATTTTTGAATGAGTTAAAATGGTTTCTTAATAAGAAAACAACTTAATATTCTATTTTTGTACTATCTCCTACCCCTAGTTCTTAAGAAATAAATTTTATATTTCAATATGTTCTTCCTGAAATATTTCATAAAGCTCCCATTGTGTACTTATTCCTAAATATACTATAATTGACCTAGCCTGATTTTAAAACTCTAGTAATATACAAAAAGAGTAGAGTTTTACCTTTTTGGGGATCTGGGATTGCTTTTTTCACCTTGTTAGTATAATAAGCAGAGAAAAATGTCATAAATTTAAATGCCTTGAACCAACTTACAGGCCAGGCATACTGTAGCTTAACGTGTACAGTATTTGAATTCTGACTCTAAACATGATCAGAAAAGTTAAGAGAAAAATCCTGTACTGAAGCAGACACACCAAACAATCTTTTAGAACATCCTGGAGGTCACCTCATCAGCATCACAATGAGCGGTGTTTGGAGCCAATTGCTGGTCCTGTTATGACAAAAGCAGCCATGAGGCCGGTGTGGTGGCGCACACGTGGGATCCCAGTACTTGAGAGGCAGGGACCAGAGGATGGCAGGTTTGCTGCCAGCTTCAGCAATTTAGGGAGACTCGCTTTTAAGTATCAATTGGAACCATCAATGGTGATCCAATGTATTTTCATTTGGAACCAGTAGGAATGGCCAAAACTTTCTAGTATTTGCTAAATTTCTACAGTTGCTGTGTATTCCATTTATTTATTTATTTATTTATTTATTTATTTATTTATTTATTTATTTATTTTTATGTGTTTATTTTTTGAAGTGCTGAGGATTAAACCCAGGAGCATTCCACCTCCAAGATACACCCCCAGCCCTATTTTTATTTATTTAGTGTGTGTGTGTGTGTGTGTGTGTGTGTGTGTGTGTGTGTGTGTTTTATTGGGGATGGAACCCAGAGATATTCTACTTCTGAGATACATCCCCAGCCATATTTTATTTTTCTTTAGAAACAGGATCTAGAGCCAGGCATGGTGGCGCACACTTGTGATCCCAGCATTTGCGAGGCTGAGACCAGAGGATCCGGGTTTGAGGCCAGCCTCAGCTACCTAGTGAGGCACTCCGCAACTTAGTGAGACCCTGTTTCAAAATAAAGGATAAAAAATAGGGCTGGGGGTATAACTTGGAGGTCGAATGCCCCTGAGTTCAATCCCTAGTACCAAAAAAAAAAAAAAAAAAAACGGGATCTAAGTGGTGGAAGCCAGCTGAGGCTGGCTGTGAACCTGCAATCCTCCTGTCTCAGCCTCCCAAGTACTGAGATTTTAAGTGTGTGCCACCACACCCCGCTATGTGTATTCCTTTTTCTTTCTTTCTTTTCTTTTTTTTTTTTTTTGTGGCACTGGGGATTGAACCCAGGGGCATTCTACCTCCGAGCTACACTCTCAGCCCTATTTTATTTTTATTTTGAAACAGGGTTTCGTTAGATTAATGAGAGTTTCACTACTTGCTGAAGCTGTCCTCAAATTTGGAATCTTCCTGTCTCAGCCCCCAAGTACAGGGATTACGGGAATGTGCTACCACGCCCAACTTCTATTACATTTATAAACAGAATTTGTGTGTGGTGCTGGGGATTGAACCCAGGGGCATCCTACCCCTAAGCTACACCCCAGCCCTTTTTTTTTTTTTTTTTTTTTTTTTTTTTGCAGTACTGGGGATTGAACTCAGGGGCATTCTACCTCCCAGCTATTGCCCCAGCCCTATTTTTTTATTCTTTATTTTGAAACAGGGTCTCACTAAGTTGCGGAGGACTTCACTAGGTAACTGAGGCTGGCCTCAAACCTGGATCCTCCGGTCTCAGCCTCCCAAATGCTGGGATTACAAATATGCGCCACCACACCTGGCTCCTATTTTTTATTTTTTCTGTGGACTGAAACCAGAGGCATTCTACCTCTGAGCTATACCCCAGCCCTATTTTATTTTTTATTTGGAAATAGGATCTCACAAAGCCAGGCATAGTAGCACATGCTTGTAATCCCAGTACTTGGGAGGCTGAGACAGGAGGATCGCAGGTTTGTGGCCAGCCTCAGCTATTTAGTGGAGTCCTCTGCAACTTAGTGACACACCCTGTTTCAAAATAAAGAATAAAAAATAGGGCTGGGCATATAGCTCAGAAGTAGAATGCCTCTGAGTTCAATCCCCACTACCATCAAAAAAGAAAAGAAAAAAAAAAATAGGACCTCGCTAAGTTGCGGAGCCTAGCTTTGAACCTGTGATTCTGTCTCAGCCTCCCAAATATAAGGATTATGAGCACGTGCCACCACACCTAGCTGCAAGAATGTATTTTGGCAGCTATCCTTGGATAGTCAAACTATGGGTAGTTTTTTATTCCATTATACTTTTCAGTATTTGCTAAATATTCTACTTCTGAGCTATACCACCAGCTCTATTTTATTCTTTTATTTTGAAACAGGTCTCACTAAGTTGCAGATGATGTCACTAAGTTGCTGAGGTTGGCTGCAAACCTTCAATCCTCCTGTCTCAGCCTCTCAAGTACTGGGATTACAAGCATGTGCCACCAAGCCTGGTTTATGTATTCCATTTATAAACAGAATAAATATTTTTTATTGTATGTATGTATTTTTGTGGTACTGGGGATTGAACCCAAGGGCGTTCTACCTCTGAGCTATACCCCCATTCCTGTTTTATTGTTAACCTTGAAACAGGGTCTCACTAAGTTACAGAGGGCCTTGTATTGCTGAGGCTGGCTGAGAACCTGGGATCCTCCTGTCTTTGCCTCCCAACTACTGGAATTACAAACATGTGCCACCACACCCAGCTAGTAAATATCTTTTATGTATGTGTTGGGGTGGGGGGTATTGGGGATGGAACCCAGGGACCTTCTGAGTTATGCCCCTTGACCCATTTTATATTCTATTTGGAAACAGGGTCTCACTAACTAAGTTGCTGAGAGCCTCACTAAATTGTTGAGGCTGGCTGTGAACCTGCAATCCTCCTGTCTCAACATCCCAAGTACTGGGATTACAAGCATGCACCACCATGCTCGGCTAGTAAATCTCTTTAATTAAAGCATGAGATATATATATAATTTTACCTTTAAGGGTCAATTGGAACTGTCAATGATGATCAATTTTTTTTTATTTGGAAACAGTAAGGACATCCACAACTTGTCAACACTATTTTGGAAAATAATGTGAACTTTCTTAATAAAAATTCTAGATTTTCAGGATTTACTGCAGAATAAAGAAGCTGAAGATAGTTACAAAGGAGAACTTGAAGTTAGAAAGGAATAACCTGGAATATATGTATATATATATATATTTTTTTTTTTTTTTTTTTTGCGGTACTAGGGATTGAACTAAGGGGCAGTCTACCTCCGAGCTATACCCCCAGCCCTATTTTTTATTCTTTTTTTTTTTTTTTTTTGCGGTACTGGGGATTGAACCCAGGGGCATTCTACCTCCGAGCTACACCCCCAGCCCTATTTTTTATTCTTTATTTTGAAACCGAGTCTCACTAAGTTGCGGAGTGCCTCACTAGGTAGCTGAGGCTGGCCGAGAACCCGGATCCTCCGGTCTCAGCTTCCCCAATGCTGGGATTACAAGCGTGCGCCACCACGCCCGGCTATTCTTTATTTTTGAAACAGGGTCTCACTAAGTTGCGGAGTGCCTCACTAGGTAGCTGAGGCTGGCCTTGAACCCGGATCCTCCGGTCTCAGCCTCCCAAATGCCGGGATTACAAGATTACAAGCTTGCGCCACCACACCCAGCTTATTTGTTTTAGATATAAAGAAAGGTCATGCTGGGCGTGGTAGCATACGCATGTAATCCTAGTACTTGGGAGGCTGAGACTGGAGGATCACAGTTTCAAGAACAGCCTCAGCAAAGCCGGGCGTGGTGGCGCATGCTTGTAATCTCGGCATTTGGGAGCCTGAGACCAGAGGATCCAGGTTCAAGGCCAGCCTCAGCTACTTAGTGAGGCACTCCGCAACTTAGTGAGATCTGGTTTCGATATAAAGAATAAAAAATAGGGCTGGGGATGTAGCTTGGAGGTAGAATGCCCTGAGTTCAATCCCCAGTACCGCAAAAAAAAAAAAGAACAGCCTCAGCAATTTAGTGAGGCTCTCAGCAACCTAGTGAGACCTTGTTTCCAAATAGGAAGTAAAATCAGTCTGGAGGTGTAGCTCAGAGGTAGAATGCCTCTGGGTTCAATTCCCAGTGCCACACAAAAAAGAAAAAAAAATACCACATTTGCAAAACTTACATTACAATTTATTGTTATAATTGTTCCATTTTATTATTAGCTTGGTCCTTGGGGTGACAACTTTGAGAATTGGTGGAACCTTTTAGAGGTACAGCCTAGTGAAAGGTACTTAGGCCATGGGGGCTTTTCCCTAACAGGGGATTAATGTAGTTCTTTTCAGACCGTGGTTAGTTCCCAAGAGAAATAATTATTATAAAAATGAGACCCTGTTTCAAAATAAAAATTAAAAAAAAAAGAAAAAAAGCCGGGTGTGGTAGTGCACGCTTGTAATCCCAGCATTTTGGAGGCTGAGATCAGCTGGTTTGCGGCCAGCTTCAGCTACTTAGTGAGGCACTCTGCAACTTAGTGAGACCTGGTTTCAAAATAAAGAATAAAAAATAGGGCTGGGGGTGTAGCTCGGAGGTAGAATGCCCCTGAGTTCAATCCCCAGTACCGCAAAAAAAAATAGGGCTGGGGGTATAGCTCGAAGGTAGAAAGCCTCTGGGTTCAATCCCCAGTACCGCAAAAAAAAAAAAAAAAAAAAAAAAAAAAAAAATAGGGCTAGGGGTGTAGCTTGGAGATAGAATGCCCCTGGGTTCCAACCCCAGTACTGCAAAAAAAAAAAGGGGGGGGGTGTAGCTCGAAGGTAGAATGCCCATGGGATCACCATTTTGGCTGGGCATGGGGGCACATTCCTATAATCCTAGTACTTGGGAGGCTGAGATAGGAGGATCACAAATTCAAGGCTAGCCTGAGCAATTTTGCAAGACTCTTTTTTGTTTTTTGTTTTTTGGGTTTTTTTGCAGTACTAGGGATTGGACTCAGGGGCATTCTACCTCCGAGCTACACCCCCAGCCCTATTTTTTATTCTTTATTTTGAAACCGAGTCTCACTAAGTTGCGGAGTGCCTCACTAGGTAGCTGAGGCTGGCCGCAAACCCGGATCCTCTGGTCTCAGCCTCCCGAATGCTGGGATTACAAGTGTGCGCCACCACGCCCGGCTCTCTTTTTTTTTTTTCTTTTTGTGGTACTGGGGATTGAACTCAGGGGCATTCTACCTCTGAGCTACATCCCCAGCCCTATTTTTTATTCTTTATTTTGAAACCGAGTCTCACTAAGTTGCAGAGTACCTCACTAGGTAGCTGAGGCTGGCTGCGAACCCGGATCCTCTGGTCTCAGCCTCCCAAATGCTGGGATTACAAGCATGCCCCACCACGTCCGCTAAGACACTGTTTCAAATTAAAAAAAAAAAATCAATGGAAGCTAAGCCAACTGAGTGACATTCTGAAGAGGAACAAGAGGAACAGGCTGTTTACACAGTCTCGAAGTATTTAGAAGTATTTACTTACAGATGAGGTATTAATTATAATGGGAAAGTGGCAACTTACCAATGGAAAATTCTGACAGAAACTACCTTGTGTAAATGATCAAAAATCAACATCACCTTTAGCAGGATGAACTAACATGTATTTCCTGGTGTGAACTGAGAAAAACACATCATTTAAGCCAGGCGTGGTGGTGCAGGCCTATATTCCCAATATTTGGGAGGCTGAGACAGGAGAATCACAGGTTTGAGGCCAGCCTCAGCAACTCAGTGAAGCTTGCATCAGTTAGTGAGATCCTGTTTCCAAATAAAAAATAAAAAAGGGTTGAGGGTGTAGCTCAGAGGTAAAATGCCTCTGGGTTCAGTCCCTAGCACCACAGAAGAAAACAAAACAAAAAAATTGCATTATTTGTGTTGTATACCAACAACTTTTGGGTTCAAATCCAGCCTTGGCAACTTTGTGAGGCTTTCAGCAATCTAGTGAGAGCCTGTTTCCAAATAAAAAATAAAATCAGGCTAGGGATGTAGCTTGGAGATAGAATGCCCCTGGGTTCAATCTCCAGCACCACGAAATAAATAAACAAACAAACAAATAAATAATAAATAAATGGGTTCAAGGACAGCTTCAGCAACATATAGAGAACCTTAACAACCTAATGAGACCCTATATAAAAAAGAAAGGGAGAATTGGGCATGGTGGTGCACACTTGTAATCCTAGTGCTTGGAAAACTGAGACAGGAAGATCACAGGTTCTAAGCCAGTCTCGACAACTTAGGGAAGCTCTCAGAAGCCTAGTGAGACCCTGTTTTTAAAGAAAGAAAGAGCCGGGCGTGGTGGTGCACACTTGTAATCCCAGCATTCGGGAGGCTGAGACCAGAGGATCCGGGTTCGCGGCCAGCCTCAGCTACCTAGTGAGGCACTCTGCAACTTAGTGAGACCCGGTTTCAAAATAAAGAATAAAAAATAGGGCTGGGAGTATAGCTCGGAGGTAGAATGCCCCTGAGTTCAATCGCCAGAGCCGGGTGTGGTGGCACATGCTTGTAATCCCAGTACTTGGGAGGCTGACCCAGGAGGATCACAGATTCGAGGCCAACCTCAGCTACTTAGTGAAGCCCTCCCCAACTTAATGAGACCCTGTTTCAAATAAAGAATATAAAATAGGGCTGGGTGCACCAGACATGGTGGCGCACGCTTGTAATCCCAGTACTTGGGAGGCTGAGACAGGAGAAATAAATAAATAAATAAAAAATAAAAAAGAAAGAAAGAAATTGGGCTGGGCGAGTAGCTTGGAGGTAGAATACCTCTAGGTTTAATCCCCAGTACCAAAAAAAAAAAAAAAAAAAAAAAAAAAAAAGGGTGGGGGTGGTGTTGGAGATATAGCTTGGAAGCTTACAAGCTTGGAAGTAAAATGCCACTGGGTTCACCCCCTAGCACCAAATAAGTGTATATTGTGGGGATGAGGGGGATGTAACTCTGAGATAAATGCTCCTAGGTTCAATCCACAGTACTAAAAAAAAAAAAAATTGGGTAATTTGTGTGTGTGTGTGTGTGTGTGTGTGTATGTGAGTCACAGAGATACTGGGGATTGAATCCAGGGGCATTCTACCTCTGAGCTACACCCTCAGCCCTATTTTATTCTTTATTTTGAAACAGGGTCTCACTAGGTTGATGGGAGTCTCACTACTTGTTCAGCCTGCCCTTGAACCTGTGATCCTCCTGGGTCAGCATCCCAAGTACTGGGATTACAAACCTGTGTCAACATGCCCGGCTGTAATTCTTTGATTTATCTCAAAAAATAAGATCTTGCTAGGGCTGGTCTTCATAGATTTAGCTCAGCTAAAGAGAACCCATCACCAACCCACAAAAGCAGTTGTATCTGAGTTCAAACACATCCTTTTCTTCTACCTCCACTGGCCCATTATCTCTGTCAGGTTGGCCCTGATGTCTTGGCTCCTGCCATCCTTGTCACCAAATGTACACGTTTCTTTTTGTGATACTTTTGCTTTATCTTTGGTCCCTCAGCTCAGTCTCTGCTATGCAGTCAGTGAATGAATTGAATTCATGTCTAAATCAAGAGTACGAAGGCCAGCCTTAGCAATGTAGAGACTCTCAGCAACCTAGCGAGACCTTGTTTCAAAACAAAAAACCAAGAGCTGGGGATGTAGCTCAGAGGTAGAATGCCAGTGGGTTCAACCCCCAGTACCACTAAATAAATAAATAAATAGAAAAGAAGTGTGTGGTGGCACACACTTGTAATCCCAGCATTTGGGAAGCTGAGACTGGAAGATCCGAGTTCGCGGCCAGCCTCAGCTACCTAGTGAGGCACTCCGCAACTTAGTGAGACCCCGTTTCAAAATAAAGAATTTTTAAAAAATAGGGCTGGGGGTATAGCTTGGAGGTAGAATGCCCCTGAGTTCAATCCCCAGTACTGAAAACAAAAAACAAAACAAAAAAAAAAAAAAAAGAAGAAGAAAGGAAGGAGAGAGGGAGGGAGGGAAAAAAAAAAAAGAAAAGGACATTACTGCAATCATGTCCTTTGAAAGTATTAGGAGAGCTTGGGTGTGGTGGCACATGCTTGTAATCCCATTACTTGGGAGGCTGACCCAGGAGGATCACAGGTTCGAGGCCAACCTCAGCTACTTAGTGAAGCCCTCCCCAACTTAATGAGACCCTGTTTCAAATAAAGAATATAAAATAGGGCTGGGTGCACCAGACATGGTGGCGCACGCTTGTAATCCCAGTACTTGGGAGGCTGAGACAGGAGGATCGCAGGTTTGTGGCCAGACTCAGCTACTTAGTGAGGCCCTTCCCAACTTAGTGAGAACCTGTTTCAAAAGAAAGAATAAAAAATAGGTTTGAGGGTGTAGATCAGAGGTAGAATGCCCCTGGGTTCAATCCCTAGTACCGCAAACAAACAAACAAAAAATTATTAGGAAGCCAGGCCTGGTGGTGCATGCTTGTAATCCCACTACTTTGGAGGCTGATATAGGAGGATCGCACGTTGAGGCAAGCATTAGCACTTGGCAGTTTAGCAGGACCCTCAGTAACCTAATGAGACCTTGTTTTAAAAATAAAAAATTAAGGCAGGTGTGGTGACACATGACTGTAATCCCAGTACTTGGGAAGCTGAGACAGGAGGATCCCAAGTTCAAGGACAGCCTCAGCAAGTAGACTCTTATCAACCAAGGGAAACCCTGTTTCCAAATAAGAAATAAAATCGGGCTGGGGGTGTAGCTCAGAGGTAGAATGCCCATAGGTTCAATTCCCAGAATAATAATAATAATAATAATAATAATAATAATAAATACTAAAATTTCCCATTTCAAAAGAAAAAATCTCACCAAAAATATGAAGTAATCATGGTGAATAAGCAATTCATAGAAGAAAGGCAAGTGGCCAGTAAATGTAAGAAACCATCCCCGCCCTCCCTAGTATCACAGAAATGCAAGTTGAAGTAGCTATGGAATAGCATTTGTGGTCAACTGATATAGAAAAGTGAAAAAGATCCGGTGAGGCCATGGAGAAACTGGAAGTCTCATAACATTAATGCAAATACAATTTGGCCAGGCATGGTAGCGCATATCTCTAGTTCCAGTACTTAGGAGGCTCAGACAGGAGGGCCACAGGTCCAAAGCTAGCATCAGCAACTTAGTGAGGACCTCAACAACCTAGAGAGACGCTGTTTCCAAAAAAAAAGTAAAATAGGGTTAGGGATGTAGCTCAGAAGTAGAAGGCCCCTGGGTCCAATACCCAGTACCCCCTATACACACACACTATAATTTGTGTGGACTTTCTAAAATATATATCTGTACAGAGGGCAATCTAAAGAATTTATCAATATATAAAATTTCCATACAGCCAGGCATGGTGGTGCACGGTTGTAATTCCACTACTTGGGAATCTGAGAGAGGAGGATCGCAGGTTCACAGCCAGCCTCAGCAATTTAGTGAGGCCCTTTGCAACTTAGCAAGACAAGACAGTAGACTTGCAGGTTCAAGGCCAGGCTCAGCGATTTAGCAAGACCCCCTGTTTCAAAATAAAAATTAAAATAAAACTTGGAAGCCGGGCGTGGTGGCGCACGCTTGTAATCCCAGCATTCGGGAGGCTGAGACCGGAGGATCCGGGTTCGCAGCCAGCCTCAGCTACCTAGTGAGGCACTCCGAAGCTTAGTGAGACTCGGTTTCAAAATAAAGAATAAAAAATAGGGCTGGGGGTATAGCTCAGAGGTAGAATGCCGCTGAGTTCAATCCCCAGTACCGCAAAAAAAAAAAAAAAAAGAAAGAATAAAAAATAGGGCTGGGGGTGTAGTTCGGAGGTAGACTGCCCCTGAGTTCAATACCTAGTACCGCAAAAAAAAAAAAAATAAAAGGGAACAAGAAGTGTTAAAAGGTTAGGCATAAACCGGATTTGGTGGCGCACACTTGTAATCCCAGTAATTTGGGAGGCTGAGACTGGAGGATCTGGGTTCGTGGCCAGCCTCAACTACTTAGTGAGGCCCTCCTCAACTTAGTGAGACCCTGTTTCAAAATAAAGAATAAAAAAATAGCACTGGGGGTGTAGCTCAAAAGTAGAATGCCCCTAGGTTTAATCCCCAGCAACACACATACACACACACACACACACACACACACACACACACACACACACACAGAAATTTGAGGAAGCTGAGCGTGGTGGCACATACCTATAGTCCAAGTTCATTTTTTAATTTTTTTTTTTTTTTTTTTGCAGCACTGGGGATTGAACTCAGGGACATTCTGCCTCCAAGCTACACCCCCAGCCCTGTTTTTTATTCTTTTATTTTGAAACTGGGTCTCGCTAAGTTGTGGAGTGCCTCACTAGGTAGCTGAGGCTGGCCTCGAACCCGAATTCTCCAGTCTCAGCCTCCCGAATGCTGGGATTACAAGCGTGCGCCACCAGGCCCAGTTTGTAATCCCAGTTCTTGGGAGGCTGAGACAGTAGGATTGCAGGTTCAAGGTCAGTCTCAGCAAATAGTGAGATTCTTATCAACCTAGCAAGACCCTGTTTCAAAAATAAAAATAAAGCCAGGCAGGCGTGGTGGCACATGCCTGTAAAGCCAGTGCTTAGGAAGCTGAGACAGGAGGATTACAGGTTCAAGGCCAGCCTCAGCAACTTAATGAGACTGTTTCAAAATAAAACATAAAAGCTGGGTGTGGTAGTGCACGTTTGTAATCCCAGTATTTGGGAGGCTCAGATAGGAGAATCACAGGTTCGAAGACAGCCTCAGCAAGTAGTGAGACTCTTATCAACCCTGTTTCCAAATAAGAAATTAAAAAAAATCAGGCTGGGAGTATAGCTTGAGGGTAGAATGCCTCTGTGTTCCATCCCCCCAGTACCACAAAAACAAAAACAAAAAACATAAAATAGGGCTGGGGGTATAGCTCAGAGATAGAACATCCCTGGATTCAATCCTTGGTACCCCCCCCACGCAAATAAATAAATAAATAATAGGGCTGGGGTGTAGCTGGGAGATAGAATGCCCCTGGGTTCAATCCCAAATATCCTCCCGCCCCCCCCCCAAAAAAAAAGAAAGAAAAATTCAAGGAGAGCCTGGGCAACTTAGTGAGATCTTGTCTCAAAATAAAAAATAACAAAAGGGCTGGGGATGTATCTCAGTGGGTACAATCCCCAGTACCCACGCCCCCCATATGTGCATGCCTCTAGTAATATATCATCATTGGAGTTTACTCTGTTGATTTTCCAGAATTATGAAAAATAAGGAGGGAATAACAGATACCAGCACCACCTGGACCCCATGACACTCAGTCCGCAAGCACACTGGCCGTCCTGTGTTGCACCGTTGGGGGACTCTAAGCCCTTGTGGAGCCTGCTTGAGAACGTAAGTCACTTCTTAGGAACTCATGTTTCGTAAAGGTACAGGCAGTAATACACTTTTATGATAGCTGGGTCAGTCTCTTAAAGAAAAGGGAGAGGTTTATAACAGCAATGGTGATAAAGCTTTAACTACATGTGTGTTGTTAACTCTGTTGCAGTCCTTCGGGTTAACTTCTACCTATATTTATGGGCTTGATTGCATAATACGTGAAGTTTGCAGGAAGTACCCGTAAGATAAGGTTACATAGAAAAGATATTTAAGTTTGAAAATAAACAACAGCTCATACTGGGAAACTAGTCTATAGATAGTTTTGTAACACAAGTGAATGTGCCACTAGTTTTCTTTTAATATTTTTCTTATCTCATAGTTAATATTAGGTGATTGATTAATCATGATTTGAATGTGTGGTAGAGTAAGTTAACAAAGGAATCTATCTTTGGGGATTGATTAGCTGGAAAGTTAGTAAATTATATTAAAGATGAAGGATGATCTTCAAATCATCCTAAACTCATGAATGATTTGCATGAATCATAATGTCCGACTAGACAATAGTTCCCTTCATAAACTTCATTCAGTAATGACTCATTTCTACTGACAAATATTACTTGATCAATAGACCTTGCATTTGCTACAAGAAATGACCTTTTATGGTTAATGTGTAACTGATTATTGTTCTCCCTCTATAGTAACCTCCATTTTTACAGTAGAGAAATAGACTGTGTACACTTAGCACCCTGAAACACTAAGGCATGTCCAACATGGGCAGTATTTAAGGTATTATGATGTTTGGCTTTGTACTATGGCTATCATATACCTGTATTGTGTTCACCCACTGTCTACTGTTTCAGTTCTTGCTGTTAAGTACTGAAAGTGTGTGTGCGTGTATGTGACTGCAGATTGAACCTAGGGGCATTCTACTGCCAAGCTACACCCGTCCCCCACCCACCCTAGTCCTTTTTATTCTTTGTATTGAAATAGGGTGTCACTAGGTTGCTGAGAATCTTGAGTCTCCCTCTGCTACTTGAAGCTGTCCTTGAATCTGAGATCCTCCTGTCTTGGCTTTCCAAGTACTGGGATTACAGGCATGCACAACCATTCCTGACTTGCTTATTTATTTATTTATTTATTTAGTTAGTTAGTTATTTCATTATTTGAAACAGAGTCTCCCTAACTTGCTAAGGCTGGCCTCAAGCATGCAGACCTCCTGTCTCAGCCTGCCAAGTACTGCCAAGTACAGGTGTGTGCTACTATGCTGGCTCTGCACTAAAACTTGTGCCATAATATTTATATCCTTATTAAAAAAAAAAAAAATCAAGCCAGGCAATCCCAGTACTTGGAAAGCTGAAAAAGGAAGATCACACAGCTTCCAGACCAGCCTTAGCAACTTAGACTCCCAGCAACCTTGTGGAACCATATTTCAAAATAAAAAATAAAAGGGGCTGAGGAGTAGCTCAGAGGTAGAAAGCTCTTACAAATTAAGGAAAAAAGAAGAAAAAATAACCTGTAATGGTGACAGGAGAGGTCTTGAATGATAATGTTGCAGAAGAGAAACTACTCCATTCTAATGAAAGTGAATTACCCTAAAATCTTTGTTGCGGAAAATTAAAACTAATGACATGTTCATGTGGTAATGCAAAATTGCCTGTAACCTAATTTCCCAATGTGAGATGCAGTTTATTTCCAAACGTAAATAACTTGGCCATTTAATAATTTGCTTTTCCCTATTACTGCCAAAGAGCCATTTACAACAGCCACCTTTCTATTCCATTAATTGTCAAGAACAATCCCAAAGAATTCTATTTTCCCTAGTGATCTGTGGATCGTCTTAACAGATTAAAGTATCTTTTTTTTTTTTTTTTTTTTTTTTTTTTTTTTTTTTTTTTATTTGATATTTAACCCAGAGGCATTTTACCTCAAAACTACACCCCCTTCCTTTTTTTTTTTTTTTTTTTTTTTTTGTGGTACTAGGGATTGAACTCAAGGGCATTCTACCTCCGAGCTATACCCCCAGCCCTATTTTTTATTCTTTATTTTGAAACTGGGTCCACTAAGTTGTGGAGTACCTCACTAGGTAGCTGAGGCTGGCCGAGAATCGGGATCCTCCGATCTCAGCCTCCCGAATGCTGGGATTTCAAGCATGTGCCACCACACCTGGTATTAAACTACCTTCTTTTTTTTGTCTGTGTGGTACTGGAGATTGAACTCAGGAGCATTCTACCTCCAAGCTACACCCCAAGTCCTATTTTATTCTTTTTTATTTTTTTCGGTACTGGGGATTGAACTCAAGGGCATTCTACCTCCAAGCTATACCCCCAGCCCTATTTTTTATTCTTTATTTTGAAACAGGTGTCACTAAGTCGTGGAGGGCCTCTCTAAGTAGCTGAGGCTGGCCGCGAACCCGGATCCTCCTGTTTCAGCCTCCCAAGTACGGGGATTACAAGCGTGTGCCACCACGTCCAGCTTTAAACTACCTTCTTAAAAAAAAAAAAAAAAAAAAGGAAAGAAAGAAAAGAAAGAAGAAGTATTCTTATATCCCAGGGTTCTTTTACCTAAATGCAAATAAAATGTTCCACCTTATTAAGTTGGAAATGGCCTATTAGCTGTTTGTCCTTGACCTTGCAGAGGTTTTCCAGGACCACTGACTTGGCCAGGTGAGGGAGAACTTTTGAGAGAGTTTCCCTTGTCACACTGCATTGTGTGGGATGACACCTAGCAGAGCATAGCCTTAAGATTAGCGGAGCTGGGGAACAAAGCTAGGCTCTTCCAAGGTAGGGTAAATAAGATTGTTGGTCTTCATCCCTGCTGCTTGGAATGCAGGCAATGCTTAGAGCTAATTGCCACCACCATTAGGAAACAAAAAACGCTAAATGACTGGGAATGTGCTAACTCAGATGACCTAAACCTCAGAGATGCATTTCCCTTCACACATCAGAGTAGCAGGTTCTATTGGTAACTTTTGAATGACAAGTATAAATGTTAATACAATATTGAAAAGTCTCCTCTCTGGTGTGGGGTAGAAGATAGCTGCCAGGACAAGGGGTAAGTGCTGAATGGTGGTCTGGCCATGGATGCTCTGGCCATTGGGCAACTTTCAAACCCAATCAGTGGAAATGTCCCCTCTTAGAAGAGGCTGGGCTCTGCACCCGGGCTTTGCCACACACCATTTCATCAAATATGCCGCTTTCAAAGCACCTCCACAGAGGAGATTTCACTCTGCCGTTGAGAAATTCTTCCGCATATCTAACTAAATCACCCAAGCTGCTGTTTAGCAATCTCATTTCCTCACATCTTCAGCAACATCTAGCATTCTATGCTAACATATCTTCTTACAGCAACAACAAAAACTCAGTCTCATAACAAAAAATTAAAATAGGAAGACCAGACTATACTCCTATACTCCAAATGGATCATCTGGTTGATTTCAATTTTATTTGCATGTTTGTTTGCTTATTCATTTATTGTGGTATTGGGGATTGAACTTGGAGTTACACCATCAGCCCTTTTTATTTTTTATTTTGAAACAGGGTCTCACTAAGTTGCTGAGGCCAGCCTCAAACCTAGGATCCTCCTGTTTTAGCCTCCCAAGAACTGGGATTACAGGTGTGCACCACTACAACTAGCTTTGGTTTCAAATTTAAAAACAAAATTTGGAGATCAGGGGCTTTATGGTGTAGCTCAGTAGAAGAGTGTACTAACCCTTGTGCTCAACCATGGGTTCAATCCACAGCACCGCAAGAAAATGAAAAAAGATTTGGGAATCAAAGATTGTTTAAGTAGTAGATTCCTATGTGAAATCTGAGAAAAACAGACTTCTGAGCTCCCAACACACTTATGGTTAACGGGTTAGTTAGTCCATCTCAGTTAAGTCTTTACTTTTTGTTCTGTACACAATAGGAACAAATACAGCATTTTTTAAGATTTAAATCTTATCCTTCAATAAGATGGCTTTTTTGACCTCTGTGAACATTATTGAAAACTCTAATAATTATAGCTTTTTTTTTTTTTTTTGGCTGCTTAGCCTAAAATGCTCTTTCTACTATAATTAGATTTAAAGAACTAAAAAAGACCTTCAATAAAATGCTATCACAAATTCCCTCCAAAACTGCTTGCCTGTAATTAAGGTGCATTTACAGATCTGATATTCCTTAAAAGAAGCATTAACATTACAAAGACCAATTATTCATGGTCAAACAAAGGAGATTCAGATTCTCTGATCAAAGCAGTAATCTCTTTTACAATTGTTATTTTTGAAGTATCTTCAAACAGAACAAACACACATTGTGTAAACAGGTATAGCTGTGGGCTAATTTGCTGTTTCCAGGATCAGTTTCCCACAGGGCTCAAACCTAGCAGGGTCTATCCTGATTTCCACTCTAAACCCCAAATTCCAATGTTAAGGAACAATTTTTTAAAAGGGGAAAATTCCAAATATGGCCTTTAGTATCAAAACTGTTGTAATATGAAGGTCAATTTATACTTTTACTATCATCTCACCTATATCTAAATGTTCCTTGTTTGGAAAATGTCAACAAGCATTTAAGATGATCAAAGACAGAAAACCAAAGACAGTTTGGTGGGTGGAAGAAAATCTGAATTTTAGTTTCAGTCTGACCCTTCTGTAGCTGTAAGGTGTTGAACAAATTTCTAACCATTCTAGACCTTTCTCTGCAAATGTAGAATAACAGCGCATCCAGATGACACCCTTGGACCGGAGGAGGAGTTTTGAAAATGCTTAAAGCACTATCCAATTATAAGGTGTGTGCATTTAAATTAGAGTGTATGTTTTCAAACCTTGTTGTATCTCTGGATAAACATTCTCCTCCAGTGCCAAAGAGTAAAAAGGAAAAAAAAAAAAAAATCTTTAACACCTGTTTAAAGCTTATGCTGAATGTCCTTCTTGAAACCAGCTCTGTGGTTCAAGAAAGTCAAACAAGTTTCTTTCCCAAAGGGCTTCTCAGAACTCTTTGCATCTCTGGGAGAATCACAGTAGTATGTAATGTATGTCAAACATTTGACAGTAGAAACACTTTGTCCCCAGGCCAGTGGAAGAACTAGAGTTCCTTTGAAAAACACTTGCTACTACTATCTGGTTGGGTAAAGAGAATCTAGATGCTCAAAGAAAATCCACTTTGTAGTCTGTACCATTTGGAACAAATGAACAGTAACTGGAAGTAGAGTGTCCTAAAATAAATAACATAAGGAGTTTGCAAAAAAATTGCCACTTTAAGATTATATATCTAGCCGGGTGTGGTGGCGCTCGCTTGTAATCCCAGCATTTGGGAGGCTGAGACCGCAGGATCTGGGTTCGAGGCCAGCCTCAGCTACTTAGTGA
The DNA here is from genome assembly GCA_004027655.1 of Graphiurus murinus. NCBI lineage: Eukaryota > Metazoa > Chordata > Mammalia > Rodentia > Gliridae > Graphiurus > Graphiurus murinus. The sequence goes on along the minus strand of PVLC010022299.1, from coordinate 6,586 downwards.
GGCCCTCTGCAACTTAGTGAGACTCGGTTTCAAAATAAAGAATAAAAAATAGGGCTGGGGGTGTAGCCCAGAGGTAGAACGCCCCTGAGTTCAATCCCTAGTACTGAAAAAAAAAAAAAAAAAAAAGATTATATATCTAGCAGCTCTGCCCCCCAGAATCTGAGTGTTTTGGGTTACAGTTTTGAATTTTCCCAAGCCTTAATATCCTCATCTGTAAAACAGACAATATTTACTGAAGAGATTCTGGCAAAAGTCATAATGTAGTTGGCACAGTGAGCTTAATATGGTAGATGTGCCGAGAGCAGGGGGGCACACTTGTAATCTCAGAGAGTTGGGAGGCTGAAACAGGAGGGTTGCAAGTTTGAGGCCAATCTGAGCAATTTAGTGAGACCTTGTGTCTCAAAATAAAAGGGTTGGGGGATATAGCTCAGTGATAGAGTACACCTAGGTTCAGTCCCCAGTGCAGTGTGTGTGTGTGTGTGTGTGTGTGTGTGTGTGTGTGTGAGAGAGAGAGAGAGATAGGGGGGTCATAGATTGACTTTTCTTTCTTTTTTTTTTTCCTGGTACTAAGGATTGAAACTAGGGGCAAGCTATGCTCCCTGCCCTTTTTATTTTTTATTTTGAGACAGCCTCACTAAACTGCCCAGGTTGGCTTGGAACCCTCAATCCTTCTGACAGCTTTCCTGAATGTCTGGGATCACAGAAGTCAGTTGCTGCCCTGGGCTTCTCATTCTTCTTAAGGAAATATCTAGGTTAAAAGAGTGACCTGACCTTCCCTAGTTGTCATGGCAACTCTTGACATTTTTAGAAAGGGATCAGAATTTTGGAAACTATTCACTACTGTTAGAATCTATATCAAGAATTTAGAAATTGATTTTTTTTCTCTTCTACTGCTAGAGATCAAACTCTAATACCAAAAAAAAAAAAAAAATTAGAATAGATTATTAAAGAGTTACTTTGTAGCTAGGCTTGGTGGCACACAACTGTAATCCAGTGTCCGGGAGGCTGAGAAAGGAGGATTGCAGGATGGAGGCCAATTCTCAGTAACTTAGTGAGACCCTGTTTCAAAATGAAAAATAAAAAGGGCTGGGGGCCTACCTCAGTGGCAGATACCCCTGAGTTCAATCCTCACTACAGCAAAACAAAACAAAGCAAAAAAAGAAAAATATCTACTTTGTAAGAAGAAAAGCAATAGCCACCAGGGACCAATATTATTTCATTAGGAGCAAGATGGGCTAAAATAAGACAAGCACTTTTTCCCAGGCATGGTAGTGCATGCCTGTAATCCCAGTCCTTGGGAGGCTGAGACTGGAGAATCTGGGTTCGCAGCCAGCCTCAGCTACTTAGTGAAGCCCTCTGCAACTTAATGAGACCGTGTTTCAAACTAAAGAATAAAAAATAGGACTAGGGGTGTGACTCCGAGGTAGAACGTCCCTGGGTTCAATCCCAGTACCACAAAATAAATAAATAAATAAATAAATAAATAAATAAATAAATAAATAAATAAATAAATAAAATAGGGTTGGGGGTATAGCTCAGAGATAGAATACCCATGGGCTCAATCTCCATCTTAAGAGAGGAAAAAAAAAAGACAAGCATTTTTCCCCCCTTTTTTTATAGGGCTGTGAGATTGGTAGCCTAGGGGGGATGCCCGAGGCAGAAGAAAAAAAATGTCTTTAGCTATTTTTGTGGATAAGATGGTGATAGGTAAATTAGTCCACAAGGCAGTAAAGGTTCTTTATAGCTATCTGGAAAAGCCAGCATGCAGAGTGATTGACTTCAAAGGAAAAGAAAATGTTTAGTATTTGCCACAGGGCTACCCACTGGGTTCTCACTTGATTTTTTTTTTTTCTTTTTTTTTTTTTTTTTTTTTTTTTTTTTTTTTTTTTTTTTTGTGGTACTGGGGATTGAACTCAGGGGCATTCTACCTCCGAGTTATACCCCCAGCCCTATTTTTTATTCTTTATTTTGAAACTGAGTCTCACTAAGTTGCAGAGTGCCTTACTAGGTAGCTGAGGCTGGCCGCGAACCCGGATCCTCCAGTCTCAGCCTCCCGAATGCTGGGATTACAAGCGTGCGCCACCACGCCCGGCTTTTTCTTTTTCTTTCAATTCTAGAGATTGAGCCCAGGATTCCACCACTGAGCTATATCCCCAGCCCTTTTTATTATTATTATTATCCTATTTTTTTTTTTTTTTATTTCGAGACAGGATCTTGCTAAATTGCTCAGGCTGGCCTTGACTTTGCAGTCCTCCTGCTTTAGCCTCCTGAATCCCTGGGATTACAGGCATGTGCCACCACACCCAGCATGATTCATACATCCCCCTCACTAAGTTTCAGAGTGCTTCACTAGGTAGCTGAGGCTGGCCTCGAACCCGGATCCTCCAGTCTCATCCTCCCAAATGCTGGGATTATAAGCATGGGCCACCATACCCGGCTTGTGATTCATATTTTTATCAATGATTTGGAAGAAGGCAGGAGAGGCCCATAAAACCCGAACTGAGAGGCAAAGCTACTCTGTTGAGACGGCAAAATCAGAAATTAGAAACAGACTAGATTGAGTCAGGCATGGTAGCATACACCTCTCATCCCAGTACTTGGGAGGCTGAGACAGGAGAATTACAGCTTCAAGGTCAGCCTAGGCAACTTAGCAAGACCCTGTTTCAAACTGAAAAAATAAAAGTAAAAAGAATTGGGGGAAGCCAGGCATGGTGGCGCACGCTTGTAATCCCAACATTCGGGAGGCTGAGACCAGAGGATCCGGGTTCGCGGCCAGCCTCAGCTACCTAGTGGGGCACTCCGCAACTTAGTGAGACTCGGTTTCAAAATAAAGAATAAAAAATAGGGCTAGGGGTATAGCTCGGAGGTAGAATGCCCCTGAGTTCAATCCCCAGCACCGAAAAAAAAAAAAAAAAAAAGAATTGGGGGTGTAGCTCAGAGGTAGAATTCTCCTGGATTCATCCAGGAGATGTAATACGTAATACAGAAAAAAGGATTTTGTGTATGTGTGTGCACGTACTGGTGTGTGTGTCACAGGGATAGAACCCAGGAGCATTCTTCTTCTGAGCTATACCTCTAGCCCACCACATCTTGTGAAAACAGGAATTTTACTTATGTTCTAGAAAATCGATTTGGGATTAGACTTCAGCCCTCTCATTTATATAATCCCTGTGATGTGTGCCTGCTCTGAATCTGGGGTTTCACCTTGAAAATGCAGATGATAATTACCTTCACAGCCAGGAGAATTATAATACCAAGGCTCCATCCTGGGAGGTGATCCCCCCAACCTCCACCCCTGCTGTGCCTGATACTTAGTGGTGGTCAGATCAACAAATAGTAGTGCAGTATAATAACAATAATGATGGTGATATATATATATATATATATATATTTTTTTTTTTTTTTTTTTTTTTTTCTTGCGGTACTGGGGCTTGAACTCAGGGACATTCTACCTCCTATCTATACCCCCAGCCCTATTTTTTATTCTTTATTTTGAAACAGGGTCTCACTAAGTTGCGGAGTGCCTCACTAGGTAGTTGAGGCTGGCCTCGAACCCAGATCTTCCTGTCTCAGCCTCCCAAATGCTGCGATTACAAGCGTGCGCCACCACACCCGGCTGGTGATATTAATAATAATAGCAAAGAGGTTATGCAGAAAAAGCTTTAGAGATTTTATTTTTATTTATTTATTTATTTTTGCGGTACTGGGGATTGAACTCAGGGGTGTTCTACCTCCGAGGTACACCCCCAGCCCTATTTTTTTATTCTTTATTTTTGAAACCAAGTCTCACTAAGTTGCAGAGTGCCTCACTAGGTAGCTGAGGCTGGCCGCGAACCCAGATCCTCCGGTCTCAGCCTCCCGAATGCTGGGATTACAAGCGTGTGCCATCACGCCCGGCTGCTTTAGAGATTTTAAATGGCTGCATATTTAGTAGCAATGAATAGTCTGATGAGGCTGCCAGTTATTTAGATGGGATGTAGGCAGATCTAGAACCTCATTTTTTATTTTTTTTCGGTACTGGGGATTGAACTCAGGGGCATTCTACCTCCGAGCTACACCCCCAGCCCTATTTTTTTATTCTTTATTTTGAAACCGGGTCTCACTAAGTTGCGGAGTGCCTCACTGAGTAGCTGAGGCTGGCCTCGAACCCGGATCTTCCGGTCTCAGCCTCCCGAATGCTGGGATTACAAGTGTGCGCCACCACGCCCGGCTTAGAACCCCATTTTTAAACACTCTTGGGCTAACTAGAATGTATTCATTTGCCTCAGCCTCCCAAATGCTGGGATTACAAGCGTGCGCCACCACGCCCGGCTTAATTATTTTTTAGATGGTACTAGGGATTGAACCCAGGAGCATCCCACCTCTGAGCTACATCCTTAGCTCTATTTTATTTTTCATTTTAAGACAGGGTCACACTAAATTGCAAATGGCCTTGATAAATTGCTGAGATTAGCCAGGAACCTGCGATCCTTGTGTCTCAGCCTGCAAAGTACTGAGATTACAAACTTGTGCCACCATTAATCCAGGGGCATTCTACTTCTGAGATACACTCCCAGCCCTATTTTATTTTTATTTTAAAACAGGGTCTTGCTAGGTTGATGGGAGTCTCACTAGTGGCTGAGGCTGTTCTCAAACCTACGAAATCCTTCTGTCTCAGCCTCCCAAGTACTGGGATCACAGGCTTGCACCACTGCGCCTAGCCCTGCCCAGCTTAATTATTACAATTTTTTATTTATTTATTTATTGTGGTACTGGGGATGGAAACCAGAGGCATTCTACCTCCAAGCTATACCCCCAGTCCTACTTTTTTATTCTTTATTTGGAAACAGGGCCTCACAAAGTCGCTGAGGCTGGCTGAAAACCTGGATCCTACGGTCTCAGCCTCCCAAGTCGCCCGGCAATTATTACAATTTTAAAGAAGCCTCAGAATCCAACAAAAATGTGTGATTAACCCTGTTGTACCCAAGAAATGTATAAAAATCCATGCTAAAAAATATATAAAAATATATAAATAAATTAAAATAAATAAATAAATAAAGAAGCCTCAGAGAGGTGAGATGGTAACATCTACTAAGAAGTGGTGTTGGAATAGGAAGTGGGAAGATAAAGACAAAAATGGGATAATTTAGTGCTGGGTGTGGTGGCACACGCTAGTAATCCTAGTAATTGGGAGGCTGAAACAGAAGGATCTCGGGTTCGCAGCCAACCTTAGCTACTTAGTGAGGCCTTCCGCCACTTAGTGAGACCCTATTTCAAACTAAAGAATAAAAAATAGAACCGGGGGTGTAGCCTAGAGGTAGAATGCCCCTGGGTTCAATCCCCAGTACGGCAAAAAAAAAAAAAAAAAAAAAAAGAGAGAGAGAGAGATCTGACACAGAAATTTAGCCAGGCCCTCAGCAAAGCAGCCAGACCCTGTTTCAAAAAAGAAAGAAAAAAAAAAAATCAAGCATGCTCTGTGGCACATGCCTGCAATCCAGTACTTGGGAGGCTGAGACAGGAGGATTATAGGTTTGAGGATAGCCTCAGCAACTTAGACCCTGTTTGAAAATAAAAGGATAAAACAGGGCTAGGTGTGTAGGTCATCCCCAATAGCCTCCTTCCCCCTCCCCCACCCCGAAAAAAAAGAGAAACCTGACAAGGGCATCCAGTGAGTGATCTGGAATTTTCTTCTAGAACAGAGGGCATTGTTAAGACAATTGTTGAAATCTGAATAACATCTTGATTAGATAATAGTATTGTATCAATGCTAATTTTCCTGATTTTGATCACTGTACTGTACTTATGTAAGAGAAAGTCCTTAGTTTAGGAAATGCTCATTGAAACAATTAGCAGCCAAGGGAAGTCCCGTCTGCAAATTACTCTCAAAAGTTTCAGGTAAAACTGGAGGAACAGAGGGCAAAGGCGATAAGACTCTAGCATTCCGAGAATCTGGGTAAAAGGTGAATGAGAACTGGATTACGTGTGCAACTTTTCCGTAAACTTGAAATTTACGGAAATAAATAAACATTCAAGCATCAAAAAAATATGTAGGCTAATAGCCGGGTGGCGCGCGCTTGTAATCCCAGCATTTGGGAGGCTGAGACCGGAGGATCCAGGTCCTCGGCCAGCCTCAGCTACTTAGTGAGGCGCTCTGCAACTTAGTGAGACCCTGTTTCAAAATAAAGAATAAAAAAGAGGGCTGAGAGTATAGCTCGGAGGTAGAATGCCCCTGAGTTCAATCCCCAGTACTACAAAAAAAAAAAAGTAGGATTATAAAAAAAAAAAAAAAAAAAAAGAAGAAAAACTCTGTAGACAATTGGTAACATGAAATTGGAGGTAGTAAAAAAGCTTCAGTGATTAAAAGGAAGATTTGAAAGTCATGCATGAGAATAAATGATGGATTCTTTTTTTTTTTTTTTTTTTTGGTACTGGGGATTAAACCTAGAGGCATTCTACCTCCAAGTTATACCCCTAACCCGATTTTATTTCTTACTTGGAAACAGAGTCTCAGTAAATTGTGGAGGACCTCACTAAATTGCCAAGGTTGGCCTCAAATCTGTGATCCTCCTGTCTTAGCCTCCCAAGTACTAGGATTGCAAGCCTTCAC